>JAJHUR010109277.1:0-12920 GCA_027495735.1 Lutjanus campechanus | reverse complement strand
GGTATGTTTCATGTCCTTAGCGTGTTCGTCCCCGCGTGGACATGTTTTATATTTTACTATCCCCTCTGCCAGTCACAGGCCCAATCTGGTCACACACAGCAGGAGGTTTTATGACTGACTCTCTGTGTGACATCCAGTATTATGGAGACTGATTGGAATAATGGCTCTGCAAAGGTCTGGCGGCTTGCCTGTGGGCTCTGCTCCACGCTACAGTAATCTAAACACAAGCTGGAGTCACATCTCAGCCACCACACAGGCAGACAAGCACAGACCGAAACCTGAAAGATGGAGCATCTTCAGTTCATTCATTCATTCGACAGTCGGTGTATTACCTGCAGTGGATGGTGGTTGCTCAGTATCAGATGTGGTGAAACTGTTTAGCTTAATATAATGTTTTATATTCGATGTTAGATTTGTTAATTGTTTGTCCAGATATTCCTTCTTTTGTTATGTGTGAATTGTTTTGATTTATACCAGTAATAAAACATTTTTAAATGATACTATTTGCACTTCACGATCACTGGTCTGTGTAGCTAATGTTAGCAGTTGTTCTGTGTAGCTAATGTTAGCAGTTGGTTTGTGTACCCAACATTGGCGTTTGATCTTTGTGGCTAACATCAGCGGTTCTTCTGTTAGTTAACTTTGGCAGTTGGTCTGTGTAGCTAACATAAGCAGTTGGTCTTTCCTGTAAATATTTCTTTATATTAGGCCCAAATACAAATAGTTACTTGTATTTTTTTACTCCCCAAGCTTGTAATTTAGTCACTTAAAAAAGGCCCAACTAAAAAAAAATCAATATCATTTTAAATGTTCACTATATTTATAATATTTTCACCCCTTGACCTTTTCTGACAGAAAACTGCCAAATATTGTTCTCTCCAGACCAACCAAACTCCATTGGTGAAATCAGTCATTTTATCTTGCAGAACACAGGAGTTGGCGATCTACCGCTGCCTTGACCTGTTACTTTGTTTGTGTTATTATGTGACTTTGGTGAATCCGAACTGCCCTTTTAAAACACCAAAGTCGCACAATAACACAAACAAACAATCGGATCAAGGCGGTGGTAGACTAACAACTGCTGTGTTCTGTAAGGTAAAATTATTGATTTTGTTCATGGAGTTTGGTTGGCTTGGAGTGAGCAGTATTTCCAATCAGGAAAGGCTGTCTGAAGTCAAAGGAAAGCAGTGAAAATAATATATATATATAAATATTCTAAACATAGTGTGCAGTTAAACGGATATTCTTAGGTTAACCTTTTTCAAGTGGTTAAAATGTCAAATATCACTCTCTCCAAACCAAGTTTAGCTTCTGTGCTGGTGCTCCTCTCTGCTTCTCCAAACTGGGGATGTGCGAACCTCCATCTCTTGATAAGGACGTCAAATAATCTGAACTCTCCCTTTAATGGCAGACATTCAGACATAGTAAAATGTGCCTTGTTCTGCATCATCAGTCAGAGTCAGGGACTATTTGAGTAGTCCATTTAATCTGATGGTGTGTATGAGAGCCCCACACCAGCTCAGAAAGCCTCTGGAGGTTAAGTTTTACAGACTGGCAGCCAAATGAACTGTCACATAAACACGGCCTCCATTCTGTCTCATAAATATTTTGCTCCATTCTGGAAAGTGAGATTTCAAAGTGACAATGTGGGACACAACAGCGACTGCTTGCTTCCAGCTGGCCCTGCTTATTGTGTATTAGAACATGTGTAAATGAACACACAGTATGTGCCTTGTTGTTTTGTAGCTTTCAGTTTTCAGCGTGTTATTAACCTCAGAGCAAACAGTCGTTGCTTGTGTCATCCCCTGTTATTATGTTTTCACTCTACCTGACCCTCCGCGCTCCTCGGGTATTAGAAGATATTGGCGTCTCTGAGTAAACTGCTGCTAAAGGGAACGATTGTTTGCTTCTGTAAATCCTGTGAGATCTAACGGTAATTTCACGAGACGAGGAGAAGTCGGATATTGTGAGCAAATACTCTCAACATGTGTTTTTCTTAGGGACTCTAGAGAAAAGGGTTCAGTAGAAAATAAACTGAGGAATAACAGCATCTGTACGACGGTCTCAGACTGATAATCAGCTGTGGAAAAATCTATTCTCAAACTGTCACCAAATAAACAGTATAGATGCAGTTACAGTGCGAGAGATGAACGCTGTAAAGCATTAAAATACTGGACGCAGACACCAGCATTTTATTGTAATTTTACAGTGCGTCTATAGTAATTTATTATAATAGTATAATACTGCATATGAGATTACAGTAGATGACAGTAAGATAACTGTGGGTTTTACAGTAATTTTACAGTACCTAACCAAATCAGTATTAAAAATAATGATTACTTTCCCATATGCTGAAATTGTTTGCTGTTGGTTTATTAATTTTTTCTCCAGTTATTCCCTCCTGCACCTGCCAATGCACCTTTAGATTAATAGCGGTAATTATGCACATTTAAATGCAAGTTAAGTGAGGTTATTAGTAAGTAATATTGACAGGTTAGCTAGCTGACTGATTCTCTGTGGGGCTAATGTTAGCAGTTGTTCTGTCTAGGTAACATTAGCAGTTGGTCTGTGTAGCTAACGTTAGCGGCTTTTCTGCTCAGCTAACATTAGTGGTTGTTCTGTGTTGATAATGTTGGCAGTTGGTCTGTGTAGCTAACCTTAATGGTTGGTTTGAGTAGCTGTCATTTGCTGTCTATGTAGCTAACATTAGCATTTGGTCTGTATACATAATGTTAGCAGTTGGTCTGTGTAGCTAACATTAGCAATTGGTCCTAACTGTTAATGTCCCTTTACATTATGATGTTCAGTTCTTGGATGAGGACGTACTTTACAACTGAAGGCAGAACTTTCACTGTACTGTGACTTCCTGTGATTGATTGATTGAATTAATCATAAAAGTATTATAACAGAAACATTAGCCTAAAATTATCAGTACAATGTTGATGAATAGTGACTAGATTTGTAGGTATGATAGTGCATATTTCCAGACAGGTAGAAAATTGTATTACGTTGATAAATTACAGCAATTACGTCTACTATTCTGATTAACCAACTGCATTACCTGTTAATTTAAAAGTGGAGGATGAATATTTAACAGTATTTTACAATTATTTAAAAATTAATACTGTAAGACACTGTTCTACTGTTAAGTTACAGGTATATTTCTCATAGTACGCAGGCGAATAAACCAATACATGTGACAGAAAGAGAAAGGCATTGTTTTCATGTCATTATGGCAACATTTCTCTGCTCAGACCAGGTTTTGCTACCCTCCAGCTTTGAAGATGGAAATACAGATAGTGTTGTGTTGCATTATGGCCTGCCTCCTGTGAAGCGCATCCTCTGATCTGCCTTCCCGGAATGAAAAGAAAAGTCACAAACAGCTTCAAAAGCCGTGATATATGATCAACATACATATAGCTGTGCAGCCACCTGCGCAAAAAGCTGCACACATACATGCCATTTCCGTGTCCACGCTACAGAACGGCCACTCATGCCAAATTTCTGTCAGCTCAGTAATAGGCAGACAGTATAGCAGAGCAGAATTGAACAAAATCAGGAGAAAAAAAATCACCCCAGGGGGAAAGGCTTATCATGGCACCACCGTATTCCCTTTGTGCCACCATATCACGCTGTCATGCAGAATGCTGCCAACCCCACAGCTCTTTTGAGCCACTGAACAAGAGAACTTGTAACCTTCTTTTTTTGGTGGAAGTTTGAAAGGGCATTTGTCTGTTCTAGTGAAATGTCAACCTGTGCACCAGGATCATGTATTTAAAGGTCTAGTGTGTAAAATGTAGGAGGATCCAATGGCAGAATATGGCAGAAATGGAATAAATTATTCATAAGTGTGTCTTCATAATGTATAATTACCTGAAAATAAGAATTATTGTGTTTCTGTTACCGTACAATGAGCCCTACAGATCCTGTAGATCCTTCCATGGAGTCCACTATGTTGCACAGCCATGTTTCTGCAGTAGTCCAGAGACAAACAAAACACTGGCTCTAGATACGGTCTGTCGTGTTTCGAGTTTTGCTGCCACTGTAGCTTCTCCTGCATGCTGGGAAGGGGAGGGTGAGGTACAGGGCAGGGGCTTTTAAAAACTAGAAAGTGGCTGTGGCCGTTTGGGGTGGGCTGATTGCTTGGCTCTCACTCTGAAAACCACGCCCACCATAGGAAAAAATCGGCTCCACTGTATGCAACACATAGCTCATAGCTGTACTCACAAAATGCCCGTAGCTTGCCAGAAACATTTGGGAACTCAGGACGCTATTTGGTGAAGTTTTCAAAGTGAAATTCTTTCTCATTCTGGCTTAATACATGACTTGAGGCGCTCAACAGTCCGGGAGGCAGGTCTGAACTGCAGGCAGGACAGTCTAGTACCTGAACTCTTTTACTATGAAGTCACACTGTTGTAACATGCAGAATGTATCTTGGTATTGTCTTGCTGAAATAAGCAGGGACATCTCTTAAAAATACAACCTTCACAGATGTGACAGTTACCCATGATGCCATGGGCACTAACGCCCCCATACCATCACAGATGCTGGCTTTTAAAGTTAGTGCTTCTAACAGTCTCGATGGTCCTTTTCCTCTTTAGCCCAGAGGACAGGATGTCCATGATTTCCAAAAACGATCTGAAATGTGGACTCGTCAGACCACAGCACGCTTTAACACTTTGCGTCAGTTCCTCTCAGATGAGCTCGGACCCCAAAGAAGTCTGCAGCGTCTCTGTTTGTTGTTGATTTATGGATTTCACTTTGCATTGTAGAGTCTTAACTTGGATTTGTAGATGCAGCGACAAACTGTTTACTGACAACAGTTTTCCAAAGTGTTCCTGAGCCCATGTGGTATCCTTTATACAATTATGGGGGTTTTTAATGCAGCGCTGCCTAAGAGGTCAAAGGTCACACACATTCGATGTTGGTTTTCAGCCTTGCCCCTTACATGCAGATATTTCTTTGGCTTCTCTGAAATGTTTAACAATATTATGGATTGTAGATGGTGAAATCCCCAAAATTCTTTGCAGTTGTGTTTTTTGAGAAACATTGTTCTAAAACTGATGGAGTGTTTGCCGACACAGTTTTCTACAAAGTGGTGAAAGTCACTCCATTCGTGCTTGTGAACGACCTTTCAAGGATGCTCCTTTAATACCCAATCATGATCCTGTTACCTGTTACTAATTAAGCCGTTTACCTGTCAAATGTTCCAGACTCAAATTCAAAATGAGTGTATATTTATAAAAAGAACAACAAAGTTTGTCAGTTTGAGCATAAAACATCTTGTCTTTGTACTGTATTCAATTGAATACAAGTCGTAAAGTATTTGCAAATCATTGCATTCTGTTTTTATTTACGTTTTAGATACCATCTCAACTTTTGGAGAGGGTTATTTTTCAGTTTGATGCAGTTGCATCCCTCTAATACATCAGGGAGACATCATTGTGTTGTGACTGTGCTGTCTTTGCTCTCTACCTAAATCTGCTTCATTATTCCATGATCATTACCATCAAGTACCCTGTGTTGTTTGTTATTGAATATGAGAACAAAATTAAATTAAAAATCATCGTCATAATCAACATCACAGCCTGGATTAGTTTTGGCACACTGAGGCTGTAACACAGTATGCAGAAAATCCACACATCACAAAGTGCGCTGCCACTGAATAACAACTTCACCAGTGAATAATACCAATCTGTCAGATGATGAGTCACTTTTGTCAGACGGCTGATGGCGCCGCCGTCTTTCCCACATGTGTTTCAACTGCTTTTCTAATTTATTAGATATCGATTTCATCTGAGTCCTTTCCATTATTCCTCCGACTTGATTTACTCCAAGGAAACAAATTAATTTTTGAAACTGACTCGCGATGATTTTTTACTCCAGCACCCAAATGATGAGTTTGACACATCAACTTTCTCTGCAGTGTTTCTACAGTAATTGAGGTTATTTATTGTATAAATATAATATGATACTCAGGCAGCATTTGCTCATTTATTTGACTTGTTGCTGCACTTGGTGATAGCAAAGAGAGTGGTGTGCTTTTTATTCATATTTGAGTGGCCACTGCTGAGTTTATTGGCTTTAAAAAAAATAAAACTGCAATGGTTTCTCTCATGATTTATTCAAAAATATATTTTAAGGGCCCGTCTGATAAATATATTTTTACATTAATGTACCATTTCTCTCTCTCTTTCTCTTTTTTTCAGATGTAAATGGAGAAGCAGAAGTGTCACCAAGAGAAATTGGACGTCCATACGGTTTTAAAGAGCTCTGCATTAAAACGCAAACAGCATCACTTCTCTCTAAAGTAATCCATTACTGACAATTAATGTCAAACTGCACGCTGGAGCAGCTTCATGCTGCCTCGCCGGGAGAAACAGCGCTAATGGAAAGAAAGCCTTATAAGATCCAGTTCATCAAAACACACCTAAATGCAGCATAATGCCTTCAAAAGTGTCATGTTTATACCTGTTGACAGTGGTCTGCTGGGCGAGCGCTCTGTGGTACCTGAGCATATCTCGCCCGACGTCCACTTATGTCGGCCACATGTCCGTGCCTATACGTAAGACTGTGAAGCCCCACAAAAACATCACCTTCACCAACATCCGCACCCGCCCCCTTAACCCACATGCCTTCGAATTTGTCATCAATGAGCCGAAGAAGTGCGAAAGCGTCACCCCCTTCCTGGTCATCCTCATCAGCACTACGCACAAGGAGTTCGACGCACGGCAGGCCATCCGGGAGACCTGGGGGGACGAGAGCACCTTCAGCGACATCCGCATCCTCACCATCTTTCTGCTGGGCAGGAACACCGACCCCGTCCTGAACCAGATGGTAGAGCAGGAGAGCCAGATCTTCCATGACATCGTGGTGGAGAATTTCATCGATTCCTACCACAACCTCACCCTCAAGACCATGATGGGCATGCGCTGGGTGGCGACCTTCTGCCCCAAAGCGCAGTACGTCATGAAGACGGACAGCGACATCTTTGTCAACATGGACAATCTGATCTACAAGCTGCTGAAGCCCACCACCAAGCCGAGGAGGAGGTATTTTACAGGCTACGTTATAAACGGCGGTCCCATCAGGGACATGCGCAGTAAGTGGTACATGTCCCGGGACTTGTATCCTGAGAGTAAATACCCGCCGTTCTGCTCGGGCACCGGCTACGTGTTCTCAGCGGACGTGGCCGAGCTCATCTACAAGACTTCATTACACACAAGACTGTTGCACCTGGAGGACGTGTACGTGGGACTGTGTTTGCGTAAGCTGGGTATACACCCGTATCAGAACAGTGGTTTCAATCACTGGAAAATGGCCTACAGTCTGTGCAGGTACAGACGGGTTATCACTGTGCACCAGATCTCCCCGGAGGAGATGCACCGCATTTGGAATGACATGTCCAGCAAGAAGCACCTGAGATGTTAGGAGACATGAGGACCACTGAACAGCAACTTACAGGGGTAGTTAGGAACATTTGAAGTGAGGTTTTATGAGGTATTTATCTGTAGTCAGTGGTTTAGCTATAGAGGATGGTGGTCAGCACGTCCCCAGTTTGGAGGAGCAGAGAGGAGCATCGGCACAGAAGTTAAGTAATTCAGTGCTGTGGACAGGGTCAGCAACAAAAGGTATTTTAGCCACTTAAAATAGACCCACCTAAAAAAAAAAATCTATATCCATTTAAAGGTGCTAAATACAACTTTCATTAGATGTCAGCAAACTAACAGTAATGCCTTCCTGAGAGAGAGAGAGAGAGAGAGAGAGAATGATGTCACACTCCCTCTGGGTCTTCATCCGTTTTCAACATGGCAGCCTGCTTTATCATATTACAGCTGAACAGTGCACTAAAATATGTTTCTGAAAACATTTTAGGTGAGAAATAGTTGATTCTGTAACAGAATATTGAGCCATTTGTGATTAACACTGCTTAGTTTGACAGTTTGATCCAAGTTTCAGGTGTTGGTAACCGTCGTGTCTAGATGATGCACATTGTACAAACTACTTATGTTACATAATGTGACGCTTTGTTTAATATCTGTTTAGGTTTAGAGGCAGAAGACACATGGTTAGGGTTCGGGAAAGATCATGGTTTGGGTTAAAATCATCACTCTCATGAGATCCTTCAGGGGTTAGGGTTTCTTTTCTAGACACAAGAGCCAGAATGGCGACCTAAACAGTCACTAAAAATGTGTTTCTGAAAACATTTTAGGTGAGAAATAGGAAATGTATTAACATAATCTTGATCTATATTTGATTAACACTGCCTGGTTTGACGGTTTGATGAGAGTTTTGTGAGCAGTGTGACTTCAGATGACATTTTTTCCCCATTGCTGGTGCTCTACAGTGACCTCCAGGATAAATGTCTATATGGCACCTTTAAGTGTGCGCTATATTTAGAATATTTTCACCACTTTACTTTGCCGTCAGACAGCCCTCTCTGACAGGAAACCACAGTTAAATAAGCCAAATATCTCTCTCCAAACCAACCAAAGCAGACCCAAAGCAGCAGTTTGTGTTGTTGTGTGACTTTGGTGTTTTAAAAGGTGAGTTTGGATTCACTAAAGTCAAACAGTTACACAAACAAACAAACAGATCGAGGCAGCAGCAGACCAACAACTCCTGACTGAATTACTGATTTCGCCTATGGAGTTTGGTCGATTTGAAGAGAGCGATATTTGGCTGTCTGACATCAAAGTAAAGCAGTAAAAATATTCTAAATCTTGCAAACACTCAGATGTTTTTTAAAGTGGCTAAAATATATTTTCTCGCTTCTTACGGGTTCTCCTCTCTGCTTTTCCAAACTGGGGACGTGCCAGGCGCTATCTGCTGTACAGTACTTAACACTACTGATGAGTACCTCATACTATCCCACATCAAATAATCTGAACTACCCCTTAAAATGTTTTTTGTTTGTTTGTTTTTTGGTTGTTGTTTTTTTTGCCTTTTCCCTCTTTTTAAAATGTCATCACACCGAGTAATGTAAAACATTGAGGGCTGCTGCAAGTCTCTATTCATGACAGATGTTTTTCATTAACATCCATCTATGTCTATTTCTGCTGATTACACCTCACGATTGTTAATGAATGCATGAGGCTTGTAAAGCGCGTATTCTCATGCATAATTAAAATGTGGTGTTGTTACTGAAAGTAATTTTCTTCATGTATTCCAGGTCCAATTTAAGCAGACTTTTTTTTTTTTTAATAAGCATTAAGTCAATCAGCGTTTAAGCATAATTAGTGTGGCCTAATGGGTAGAGGCAGTGTTTCAGACAGACGACCTTGGTGTTTCTGCCCTGTTCAAGTGTCCTTTGAGCAAGACACTGAATCTCTACCAGCTGCACGGCTGCTGACTCTGCACCCCGGGCCTCATTACAGAAACGTCTGAAACTCTATCTTATCTCAGTTTGGGATCACATTGGGGATTTTTGGCATAACAGAAACTGCATTTAGGAAAAAATCTTATCTGAGGATAAAACTTTAGCTATTACAGAACCTAACTGAAGAAGTTTCTAAGTTAGGAATCTTAAATACTCTTAACTCTTACAGCATTCTAAGGTCTGTTATTTCTGTATAACAGACCGTTGCTATGGAAAACAGACTGTTGCTATGGACACAAGTCTGATTATAGACTCTGGAGGAGGAATAAAATCATTTTTAAATCCATTAAATTATTTTAAAATTGATATTTTGTGTCAAATTATTGTTTTTTTTTGCAAGTAACCATGTAATAAGTGGGATAATGTACAGTGAGCAGGTCATTATTGCGAATAAAACCCTTCAGGATGATTCAATGACCCTGTTGCGGTTTATTTCACAATAATGACCTGCTCACTGTACATTATCCCGCTCATTACACAGCTACTTACTTACAATAACTTGACACTAAATATTAATTTAAAAATGATTTAATTGATTTAAAAATTATTTTATTGCTCTGTGACTGTGTCCATAGCAACAGTCTGTTCGTCATAGCAACAGTCTGTTATACAGAAATAACAGACCTTAGAATGCTGTAAATTTGACCAATCAGAATCAAGTATTTTACAAAGCTGTGTCATAAACAGACATTAATACAATCATTTATCATATGAAATGAATAACCATTAATAGGCCTGTGTCTGAAATTCTTCATTTTCAAATTAATGGCCTTATCAACTTCTGAACTAAATTAACTTGATACAAGGATTGACATTAGGCCTATATGATGGATAAATCAGATATTTCAATAACTTTAATTACTGCACATGCAATATAGCTGAGAAAGAGTTTATACAACCTTCACAATTAACCTTCACTGAAGTTCTGTCATGATTCATAAACTTAAACAGTCAACATAAATTGCTCTTACCAGGGACAGAATGAACAGAATATTTAAGCTCTTTATGAATATTGCATTGCTCAACGTCTGATCCTGCTGCACTTTGTAAAACCAGAGGCCATCACATAAACATCAGGCTTCTCTGTAGTTAACAGCCTCATTTATTCCATCACACAAAACTGATATATCTGTCCATCCTGTCAGGGGAAAACAGTGTGAATCAATTTATTTTCACTGTGAATTAGAAAATGGTTTGAGGGCCACCTGGCACCCTATCCAGGGTGAGAGCTGAGTATCGCTGGCACAGACCCTGCCCAAAATTCAACATAACTGCCAAAAATGGCTTCTCAAACTGTGCTTTAAACGCTTTAAATTTCCCACTTTCAATGGGTGTACATCAACTCACTGAATGCTCATCTTTAAACTGAATTGAGACAGCTGTTGTCAAGGATACCAGCAGTTTCTTTAAGTTAGGGGTAATGCACAATGAGCAGGTCACTATTGTGAAATAAACCCCAACAGGGTGATGCAGGCTTATTGCATGGTTCATGTATTAATAATTTGACACACAATATTAATTTTAAAGTGATTATATAGATTTAAAAAAAGAGTTTATTGCTTCGCCAAAGTCTGTGATCAGAACTGTGTCCATAGCAACGGTCTGTTCTTCATAGCAACAGTCTGTTATACAGAAATAACAGACCTCAGAATGCTGTAATTGACCAATCAGAGTCGAGTATATAACTAAGCCATGTAATTCATTAGAATAAGATAGAAATCTGAGATAGGATAGGACATAGCTATGAGTTTAGGAATCGCTTCTGTAATAATAAAGTGGGATTTTTCCTATCTTTGAAACTTAAGATAAGACAGCAGGTGAGGATTTTTTTTCTGTAATGAGGCCCCTAATCTTCCTGCAGGAGTGCAAGCCAAAAGAGTCTATAAAGTATTAAATTACTTGATTACATCTATAATATTATGTAGTTTGAAAGTATTATTTACAAATGAAAGATGCAGAATAATTAAAAAAAAAAAATGCAAATATTAATCTTATCCAACAATAAACCAGGTCGTCTGTTGAGATAAACCGCTCGTGCTGCTGTTCCCTTTGTTCATCTTTATCATGAACACAGTCAGATTCAAAGCTGAAAATAAGCTGCAGTATATCATCAGCCTCCAAACAGCTGAAACAACTGATATTTTCTTCGTCGGTAATAATGAATCATTGTAGCTGAATTTGCTGGATGTTCTTTTTTTAATTTAGGAATTTGCCTGATATTTATGTTTACATATTCTTATTATTTCACTGCCTCTTCTCTCTGAAAAAGTCAGATGTATATTTTGGAGGGTTTTTTTAAGATGTATTTTGTTTTTGATTTTTTTTTTTTTTAATATAGTTGTGTTTTTCAGCTACCAGCTCCTCGTTACTCCTCCAGCTGCTGCTCTTGGTTTTGTATGCTGTACATCGGCAGCTCATCGACTCCTCCGCACATCAAGAGAAACAGTGTCATGTTGTGCAAGTATGAGTTCAACTGTAGCTAAGACCATAACAGACTGGATGTATTATCACATGTATCTGGCATATCAGTGATTATTACTGAAGCACTGCTACTGACATCATGGAAAACTTTTGCGTTTCTCAGAAAACGTGGCTTTCATTCCCAAATTTTTGTTTCCTTTTACAAAAGTTTTGTAGTATTACGAGCTAATGTGACATTTACTGTGAAAGCATCTATCCCGCAAGGGGTTGTTGTCATATATTGTATGTTTTTTATATTAAAAAACAAATACTTGAATAATTAAAGTTATATTACTGCTTTTACTTGTTGCTTGTTTCGAGTTCCCATTTGCAGAAGGTTACTTTGGGTTTATTCAAGGTTTCTTTTAGTGTTGTCGTACCAGAATACATTCAGTACATCCAAAAGTTACAAGCACTTTAACAGTGAGCGTTGTATGTGGTAGGTATGACGAACATTAGCTAGGAGGTGGTTGAATGCTAACATTAGCTATTGCCTGAAGGTAGCTGATTAGCTACCTTTAGTTAATGTTTAACAACACCTAACATTAGTATTCAGTAACTTCCTAGCTGACTTTACCTTTTGATAGTCTTATGACAGCCAGTGTTAAGCCTGAAAGCAAAATGGACTGGATGTAATAAATGCATGCTAACATTAACATTACCTGTCTCTTAATGACACTTAATGTCTCAGAAGTGTTCAAGTAACATTATGTGACATTATACTCTGTAACAAATATTTCTGTGTAATGTTCATACATATTACATCCAGCACGAAAGTTACAAGCACTTTTGTGGTGTGTTTTGTGTGGCAGTAATGTAGTAGCAGTAATTTTAGCTGTTGTGTCACAGTAGCCAATGGGTTATCAAAAATGTTGTTTCAGCTTGAAATATGGCCCACTGTCTGTCCAGATTTACACTATTCATTGTCTTTTCAGTTTCTGATCAATCAGGAAGCAGTGAAATCGTAACCATTTGTCAGATTCTCTATTTTTATATGACTTTCAACCTGGAACACAGCAGTACGACATTTGAGCTTCCAACCCTGAGCGTAATATCTGAGGAAAATGGCCGCCATGTGAAT
>JAJHUR010109276.1:2893-13389 GCA_027495735.1 Lutjanus campechanus | reverse complement strand
TTTGCCACTCTGTTTCAAGGTTGTTCTAAATATAAAACTGTTTATATTCATATACAAGTATTTATGGCTGACATCTTCTGGTTGGTCGGTTGATTGGCGGGTCGATATGCTCTTGTCCGACAAAAATTGTTGATTGGACAGTCGCTTGTCTCACTTCATAAGGAGAAAAGTGATGTATTTTGTTTATTGAATGAGAGACTATTGACTGAACATTTACTCACCTCCAAACATAATTGATACCACGTCAAAGCATCGGCACAGATTGCTACATCGGCCGCCAGCCTCAGAGGACAGAAGAGCTGAATAAAGTTTATTTTGTGGATTTTACTTTGCCGGACTGCTTTATTAACAAGGACCGGCCAATAATGCAAGGAAGCAGGTTATGTACAAGCTAAATGATACATCATTACTGTCTGTCTATGACCCAAATACAAATGTGAAAGCTGTTGTGCCATGTTTTATATTGTTTTAGTGTTTATTTTAGTGTTGTATGGCTAATGTGGTTAATCCCACAGGATGGGGTGATGTTGGATTGATGTAATATTGAGGGACAGTCAAGGGAACGGCAGCATGAGCTATGTCAGCATTAACTTTGTTGTTATACGGAAGTTGGTCTGTGTAGACATTCCCTGAAGGTAATGTTATAGCTATGTGTGAAAAAGAAATTTACTTAATCTAGAAATAATTTCAATGGGAGTGTCTTATCTACTTTCTTTGTTTTCTTCTCACCCTGCACATCAATAAGTCAAATGATTTTTTTTTTGCCAGTTAATATTAGCAACCTTGTGAGGGTCAGATGTCACTCTTATGTACACCCTGACACAGACGAGGTCATCTGTCTTGTTACATTAGACCTATTGTATATACTGTGCGTGTTTGGGAGTGCATGTGCAGGAATGTGTGTGTGTGTGTGTAGGAGTGTGTGTCCAGGGGGCAGGACAGTACAGAGGGGGAGGATATCCTGTTACTGCCTCAGGAAAACAGTACTACAGTACAGGAATGTCTCATATGCAATGCTATTCTGCTACACATACAATAAAAAGGAGTGTGTGAGACTGTAATTGTGCAGCAGTGCATGGCGGTGTGAGCGTGTCCTTTCAAGTGAGTGTATTTGTGTGGGAGGTGTGTATTCACTAGTGTGTTTCTGACTCTCATTGAGGTGAACTGACATTCCAGGCATAACTAGCAGTCTTCAAGGCTCCGACTCTTAATACTTGTGATGAGGGACACTGTACACCCTGCTTGGCCGGCTAAAGGAGCAATGTGTGTGTGGCTGTGTGTGTGTAAGTGGGGAAAGAAATCATTTGTTATGAAAAAGCTAAAATTCTTCAGGGTTTGTTTGAATGTCTAAAAGAATATGTTATTACCCTTGGACCAACAGTTAAGGCTCCATTAGCATGTAAATACACATAAAATGTCAGTGAAACACTTACATGAATGTGAAATATAGGGTTAATAGTCATAATACTCCCCACACGCTCACCACCATGATGTCAGCTGTGTGCGTTTTGGGTTTCTCCAAAAAAGAATGGAAAGCTAAGGAAAATCCTACAAAGTGAAGACATTTTTACCAGTCTAGCCTTATTTACAGATGTATTTTAGGATGAGGACATGGCTTTAGAATTTTGAATGAATATTAAGTTAAAATTAAGGTGAGGATTATGGGATTATTCTAGGATTATATTGGTAAGGGCAAGTTTAGGGTTGGCTTTAGCGTGTGATGTTTAGATCATAGTTAAGATTAGGTATTATTTTTATGGCTTGGATTTGGTAAAGCTAAGATTAGGAAAGGATTAGGGTGCTGAAATCTGAGTGTAGGGTTAATAATATAATTAGGGTTAACTGAGCTTGTTGTCATATGCAGTGTTGTTGCTGTTGTTTTCTCTTTCAGATTAATAACTCAAAGGGATAGTTGGGCATCCACAGTTTGGAGAAGCAGAGAGAAGTACCAGTGCGGAAGCAAAACAATGAACTGCTGTGGACAGGCTCAGTGAAAGTTATTTTAGCCACTTAAAAAGGCCCAACTAAGAAAATGCATTGGAACATTTTCACTGCTTTACCTTGCCGTCAGACAGCCATTTCCAACTGGAAACCACTGTTATATAAGCCAATTATCACTCTCTATAAATTCCATGAGTGTCAGTGTCATCAGTTATTTTACCTTGCAGAACACAGGAGTTGCAGAACCACCACTGCCTTGATGTGTTATTTTGTTTGTGTAATTGTGGGACGTTGGAAAATCTGAATCTGAATCCTTTTCAAACACCAAAGTCACACAATAACACAAAGAAACTGACCAACTGAAGCAGCGGTAGACCAGCAACTCCCACGCTCTGTGAGGTGAAATGACTGATTTCCCTGATGAAGTTCGGTCAGGTTGGAAAGAGCGATATCTGGCTTGCATTTTCCCCTCAGAAAAGGCCATGTGGCTGCAAAGAAAAGTGGTGAAATTCTAAATATAGTGTACACTTAAATGGATGTTGATTTTTTTAGGTGGGTTTTAAGTTGCTAAAATACCTTTTATTGCTGACCCTGTCCACAGCAGTTCATTGCTTAGCTTCCGTTCTGGTGCCCCTCTCTGCTTCTCCAAACTTGGGGCGTGCCAACAGGCATCTACTATAGTTAATAAACTGACCACCTCATACACCCCCACATTAAGTAATCTTAACTATCCTTTTAAGAAGAAAAAGAACAATTCCACTTCCATACCAGGAATGCAGGTTAAAGTTAAGTAACTGAGAATGTCAAGATTGATTTTATGGGTGGGAGTCAGAGAATTCAGTGGAAAGTCATTGCAAGTACAGTAATACAGCCATGAGTCTATATCTGAGTCAGCTTACTATTACTGTTGTGTCCAAATGCTGTCTCATTCTCCGCCCGTTGCCATTCCCATCACATCTGGAAATGCTTATGCTCTGACTGTGATGCACAAAAATCACAAACACACACTCACGCATAAATACACACACTTCAAACATACACACTCGGCTGCATGCTTGAGACTCTGGGGGGCTTGTGAGCCAAAACCCATTTACCAGAATATGAACTGACTGGAATTCTCTGGAAGTCTCTCACACTCTATCTTTTGGTATCACTCCATCTCACACACCATGTTCCATGCCTTCAATATCATGTCACAGGCTTGTATCAGCGCACACTGTAGCCAGAACACATGGACACACACACCAAGCTCCTGTGTAACCCAGTGCAGTCAGCCTTCCCGGCTCTGTTTCCTCACTAAATATGATCCTGTGTAGTAACTGGAGCCTGCTGCTAGTTTAACCTGGTGTTCATATCCTAACAGCCTGGATTATGAACCCAGGCCAACCAGCGCTATCCAAGACTTACTCATGATTTCAGTCAGTTTCCGCTTGGGAGTGATGGTACGTCATTTACAAACTAAACAAGTGACTAAACAGACACATGTGGGTGACTTGTTGGCCAGCAGATGGACAGGTGGTTTTGGGTGAAAAGGGAGCTAACAGCTGGCATAAACATCAGGCCAGAGGAGAGGACTTAGTGGGGTCTTCAGACCAAAGTGTACAGTACAGTTATGCTGTATTATCTCGACAGCCTTTGCCACCACAACACCAGAATCTCAACTCTGATATCAATACCTAATTTAAAAAAATATAACTTAACATAACATCTGTTTGGGTGTTGCTATTTTATTTGGACTGACACTTCTGACTCGTTCCCCTTACAGTATCTCAGTTCGTATCAGACCTCTGTAGCGAATATTTAAATTGATTTAAGCTTGCAGAACACATTTCGGATTTAAAAAACTGTCATGAAGCGAAGAGGCATTACATTTTAGTCATTTTAAGCAGCCATCTACTCTTTTTTCTCATCAAAACAAAATATAATCACCCTAATAATACAGAAAGGTCTGAAAAATACCTTAAATAGCCCAACAGAACTGTCATAAAACTCTACCAAGTTAAATACGATCAGTACTCACCTGCTGATCTTGTGTCTCAGTTGTAGATTTGTCTATTTTAGTGATATCGGTAAATCCATGGTGTAATTTTTATGGTAAAAACAAATTTCCTTCTACCATGTATGTGCCTTCTTTTAATAAACTTTATCCGTTTTTCCTATTTAGTTCTATTCCCTTCAGTGCAGCCTCGGTCTGTCCTGTTCCAGATAGTGGGAGTGCCGGACTTTTCCCTGGCCAAGCCTTTTCCTCCTCTTCTTCTCCTCCTTTTCCTCCCCTCCCGTCTCTTTCCTCTCCTCCACAAAGCCTCTCCTTTCTCAGTAACATTCCTGCCGGCAGCTCGGTAAGCTGTGATGTCATGGGCTAAGTGTGTGTGTGTGTATGTGTGTGCGTTTCTCCAGATACCCTCCCGTACAAAGACCCCGTCTGTGCAGGCCCTCATACAAACACACACCAAAAACATCCACCCTGTGGCTCCCCACTCCTCCCTTCCTGTGTCAGACCAAGCCCTCTCTTTCCCTGCACCGTACTGTACTATATGTCGCTCCGACACTTTCCATTTAACCTGCAGCTCCTGTTAAAACTGAGGTGAGCGAGAGAAAGAGGCAGGCAGAGAGGCGATGATGAGGAGATGATGACTGATGAAAGGGGGAGGAGGTGATAAAGGAGGTAACATTATTTTCTTCTGTCATCATCAGTGTGGGACTGTTGACTCAGTCCCACATGAGGGCTAGAATGATGTACTGGCTGTATTCACCTTTTAATATCCCATCTTAAAACCTCAAAGCATTTAATTATTAGTGCCTTTATTATTAGCGTACTAGATACAGTACATGGTGGTTTGCACGCCCCGAGTTTGGAGAAGCAGAGAGGGGTACCAGCACAGAAGCTTAGCACTGCTGTGGATACAATCAGCAAGAAAACGTTTCATCAACTTAAAAAAGGTCCACCTAAAAAAATCAATATCATTTGAAGTGTTTTTTGTGTTATTGTGAGACTTTGGTGAACCCAAACTATCCTTCTGAAATGCAGAAGTCACACAATAACACAAACTAACAAATGAACCAACCACTACCGTGTTCTAGGAGGTAAAATTACTGAGTTTGGTTGGTTTGGAAAGAGTGATACTGAACCTATGTGACAGTGGTAATGTTGCTTCAGAGGCTCGTCTACCATGACAAAAATAAACCAAATCATTATTTGGCTTGAAGGAGCAACATGTACAACTGCACATCCAAAAATGAGTCCTGCAGTCCAAACACAGAGTTAAAACCATAGACAGCATATTTAAGGGGCTGAAATCCTATTTAATATACAATCTATGGTTGAAGCAAGTTGTTTCCCATTCCCCCTCCTCACCAGAATCGAAGAAGCTCAGACAGGCGGCAACAGCAAGCTACGAAGAGTCCTACACTGTAAGTTGATCAGCTGTTTATAACTGTCAGTTGTCTGTCAATGCAAAGCTAAGCCCGTAAACCTGAAAACAAAAGCCCACTGCCCTGAATATACATACTCTGGAGTTGAGTGACTGCCTGCCTTGTACCGGCCAGACCCCATTAACAAATTCCTCAGTGTAAGCATTATAAACATCTACTCCTTCTTACTACTCATAAACAGACACTTACTTGTTTGGAAAACATTCAGTATTAATTTGAACTCTAATAAACATGAAACCCGCAAACAATAATACAAGTTTCATGTTTTAGTTTCCGTAATCTCTTATGACAGATCATAGTCATTCTATGATTTAGTACCATAAATACATCACAGATTTCTCCTTTAAAACAAATCAAAAACTATCAGCTATTGGTAACCTCAATGCCAAAATGTCAGAAATCTAATTTCTGTCTCAGGGTCACTTTAAGGCTGCTTGTCTGTATCTGTGTGTGAATGTGTACCTGTTAGGTCATAGGATCAGGCCAGTGGAAACCAGAGCTCACCTGAGTCATGGTTCACTTTCTCTGCTCACAAACACAACATCAAGACGCACTGGAAACACTTTCCTCGAATTTACGGGATCAATTAGCTAAATGATGAAGGAAGGTGCTGCAAGCAAGGTGCCGATGTCGGAATGCATTTCAGCAATTAGTTCTATGAAGGTTTTATTTTTAAAAGCCAAATAGGCAAATGACAAATAAGTTTTACCACAGTATTTGACAGTGATATATTACCTCTTCTCTGGGCATTACTTTTGCTCTAATTAGCTAGTTTTTCCTCCTCTCTATGGTGAAAGGTTGACCTTGTGTTGATGACAAAACCTGCTGAACCTGCTGTTGTCAGACACTGACCACAGAAAGCACATGCAGTATTAATTAATGTCTTCTTTGCATATCAGGGCTGAAATATATATAAATATATATCCTCTTTTTTTTCAAAATTGTGGAACGATATAAAAGTTCAAAAGTTAAGCACTTTACTTCAAAGGACAGCTGTGTTTGACTTCTTTGACCTGTACAAACTACAGGTCTTTTAACTTAAGGTTTAAAGCCCTTTACAGTATTCATCTAATTGAAAATGGATTTAAATCAGGGGAGTTCATTGAGAACGGCAGGGTGGTCCGGAGGTCAGCGAGGTTATTCTACTCTGTAGCTGGAAGGAAGGGCTGTGTGTGTGCCCATGAACAGCTGGATGTCCTGTCAGATAGTGACAAACAGTTGCTCCCTACTAACTGAGATTTCCTTGGGCTGAAATCTTGTGGTCGGTCGGTTGGTTGGTCGATATGCTCTTATCCAAACAAGTTCTCGTTGGTCAGACAATCACTGGTGTTACTTTTATAAGGACAGAAGCGCTTCTCAACCCATTATTTTTGGGGATGTGACAAATGCAGACCTGATGTATTTTTTTTAGTGATAGGCCATTTACTGAACATTAACTCAGCTCCCAGCCTCAGAGGACAGAAGAGCTGAGTGGATAAAGTTTATTTTTGATGTGTGGACATTTTACTCTGCTGGACTGCTATCAATATGAAGCGGTTTCAAAACAGGTAATGGTTCAAGCTCCATGATGGATCGATCCCAGCTGTCCGTGACCCGACTTCAAACTCAAAAGCTGTAATATTTGACATGTTTTCTGTTGTTTTCGTGTTTATTTTGAAGGTCATTCTGTAGACCTTGGTGTTAGCACGCTGAACAGCTGGTGTGGTGATTCCCACAGGCTGGAGTAATGTTGGACTAATATTGTAATATTGGGGGACAATCAAGAGAAACTGTATGAACTTTAAGCCCAACAACATGTATTAGAAATGGACAGGATCACAGCTTCCCAAAATTGAAACCAAAGCATCACAGTCGCCCCCCTAGTAGAAAGCTGCAATACAAGTCATATGTCCTGCCTCCCACTGCTAACAGACAGCACATGGGCCAAACTAAAACATCAAGCAACACGTCAAATAAATGTTTTCTAGACATGTTTTCTGTCAATTTAGGTAGTTCTCATCTGAATTTTCATTTTTGGGTGAACTATCCCTTTAAGTTAATCTAGAGATTAAATGCAGATCTTTTTTTTCCTTGTCGACCAATTGACTGGGTAGAATTTCAGTTAACCAAGATTTTTTGGTTAACTACAGTCCTCGCATGAAATTTCTCCAGATAACATAATTGCCCACAATACAAAACAAACAAAACACAGTGATTGAATAGCATTAGCAAAATGCTAATACCACCACCCTGTTTAAGTGTCCCTGTTAAAATTACAAATCACAAGTTCTTGGTGAGTTCCCAGGCTAGAAATAACTCATATGATGATGAGAAATCGGTCACAGAAAACTGGGACAGTAACCCAATTATTGCATATGCACTGGGGAGTTCAATTCCTGTAACACACAAAGAGACTTGCGATGGTCATTATGCCAGTGCTGGTGATTTAAAGAAGGAAGAGCTAACGACTGTAGAGTCCAGTAATGGTCAAGCTGTGAAAGATGAAAAGAGATATTGTTAGGAAATGAAAAAGAGACTATGGAAGACCGTAGGAACATATGTGACGGTTTGTTCATGTCCGTGTCTACTGTATGTGTGATTGCTTGTATCTAGGTCAACACTTTCTGGTCAATAAAGAGTAGTGCCCAGAGCAGTCTTATGTCATGGAAGTTGATCATGATTGATCAGCAAATGACACACTTAACCATCGCAACATGCCAGAAAGACACCAGTGTCCATAGACACACACCTACGCACATTAAGTACAGTAGAAACACAAGAAAATTTGCACGTAGAGTAAGAATCTAGGGTGTTTATGAGTAAGAACAGAGAAATATGATCAACCTGTAAAGCACATTCACTCTTTTATAGTAATTAGGTCATGTCATACAAGGCTGCAGGGAATTCAGCTTGTGTCTGTGTGTGTGCCAATCTAAATCAGTACTTTTACAAACGATAACCATCTTAAGGGAAGTCATGTATTAACTGGTGAAATCATGAGAATTTACAATACACCAAGCACACAAGAAGAGCAAGCCTTTATTTCTTCCACTCTCCTTTAAAGCTTAAGGAAGGTTATTCATTCCTTTAATCCTGCAAACAGCCACTTGAGTATTAATTTAGTCCAATCAAATATTCAAAATGCCAACATGAGATGAGAGCTCTTTAGCCTTGGTAGGTGTTGTAAGAAAGAGATAGGCAGTGAATATCTAGGGGAAGAAATTAAAAGAAATTATGTACACTGGGGCTTGAAACATTATAATTTTCTAGTGTAATAAAACAGAAGGTTTAAAGGGAGAGTGTAACAGAGCTTCAGAAGTCCTGAAAAGCATGATTCTGCATCAGCAGGGTCTATTTCTGTCTTCAGATTTATTTAATAAACTGATTTTGGTGCATATTTAGGAGACACTTGACATTTACGGAACAGGAAGGAAGAGTTCATAATGATGTCTGAGTTGAGGAAATTGTACTATTAGGGCTTTTCCAGGCTGTAAAATCCTATTAAAAAGCAACCCATTTCACATTAAAGCTGCCAACTGCTGAGTCCAGCAGTGCCTGCAATGAAGGGCAACGCCCTCTTGAACCCCTCTGTCTCATTCAGTTATTTTAAAAACCCTCAAGTCCTGCCGGATGGATGATGAAGACAGTGAGAATGAATTCAAAGATGGATGGTGCACATTTTTAAGGAATTAAAACAAATGACACTGCAAACTAAAGGAAGCCACTGATTGGATGAAAGCCTATCACAGCTTGCAGGTTATCTAAACAGGAAACCAGGAAGCTGCGCTAACTTGTGCCCATGGAAATGGCCGTCAACACAGGAAGTACACCAAAAACTGGAGGCCACCTGCACTACAACACACACACACATACACACAATCACAGGCTACTGGCAACCTGCTGTGAGGTTCACTGGGGTCAACATTTGGCAAAATAAACAGTCTGCAAGGCAACAACGAGGTCAGCCAATGCAATGCAAAATAGACAAAAAAACAATAAAAAAAATATTTTAGACCTAGTTTCAAGGGGTAGTTCGGATGTTTTGAAGTGTGGTTGTATGAGGTACTTATCCATAGTCAATGTATTACCGACAGTAAGTGGAGGTCGGCCCACCCCCAGTTTGGGGCAGCAGCAGGAGTACTGATGCAATAAGCTAGCAATGTACTGCTGTGGACAGGGTCAACAACAAAACATATTTTAGACTAAAAAATATCAAAAATTCAATTGTCATTTTAAGGGTATACAATATATATACAATAGTTTCAATAGAGATGCAACAGTTTAACTAAAAAAAACTTTAAATTCTCTGATTCCAGCTTGTTTAAAAAGTTTCTTTTGCCCTTTATGACAGTTAACTTAAAATCTTTGAACTGTGGACAAAACAAGACATTTGAGGATGTCACCGAGGGCTTTGGAAACTGATCAACACTTTCACCATTTTCTGATATTTTATAGACCAACTGATTGATTAACGTGAAAATAAACAACAGATTTATCAGCAGTTAGTCGCAGTTCTGATTCTCATCACTTTACCTTGCCGTCGGACAGATTTTCTCCCAGGAAAAAGTGAAATATCGCTTTCTCGGAAGCTACAGGACTTCTTTGGCAAAAATATTAATTTTACCTCACAGAACACAGGAGTTAGTGGAAGACTCGAAGACATGACATGACATGACTCTGATTGGCTAGTAATTGTTTCCTTCATTGATTTGGATCATTTATACTGACCGTTTAGGCATGGGGAGAGATTGGGAAAAAAACATCACCTTACCCATTTATTCTTACCCTAGCCCTACCCAATTGCACTCTTAATATCTAAATCTACCAAACCCAAAACAGCCAAACCAATAAAGGACTGTGATTGGGTAA
The DNA here is from genome assembly GCA_027495735.1 of Lutjanus campechanus. Lineage (NCBI taxonomy): Eukaryota > Metazoa > Chordata > Actinopteri > Lutjaniformes > Lutjanidae > Lutjanus > Lutjanus campechanus. The sequence continues at coordinate 3,168 of JAJHUR010109276.1, read as the reverse complement.
GGTTAGGGTAAGCCAATCAGAGGTAGAGTAGGGCGGGGTAGGTACGTTACTTCATACTGGTGTCATGCCAACCACTATACACTGTAGGTAATAGGGGTGTGCCAAAAAATCGATTCACATAAGAATCGCGATTCTCATTTGCCACGATTCAGAATCGATATAAAATGTCCCAAAATCGATTTTAAAAAATAAATAAAAAATCCGCTCGCTGTCCACCTCCATCTATGCAGACGGACACGGAGCAGCCGCCAGCTGCAGACCAACGCACACTGCAG
>JAJHUR010109271.1:1759-15263 GCA_027495735.1 Lutjanus campechanus | reverse complement strand
TGAGAGCTGATAGAGTGGATGGATGTTGCACAGAATGGGATGTGTTTGGGGCATTTAGTGCCTTGTTTAAGGGGACCTTGACAGTGCCCTTGAGGTGAACTGGCACCTCTCCATGCTATCAGTCCACACTCCACACCTTTGGTCCAGGCTGGACTTAAACCAGCCAACTTTCTGAATGGCTGACTATCATGAAAAATATTTATAATTCTTCTCCACAAAAGCTATAGATTACATTTCACGACTATTTCACAAACTGCTCTGATACTAGGCTGGGTGTCAAGGATTAAGCGCTGAATTTTTCTTCAGCTTTCAGTACAATATATACATATTTTATAATACATAGTACTGTAAATTCACATACATGCTGTACTTTCATGATGATTGAGCAGGCTGATTATGGCTATTTTGTGTCAGCCGATCTGGCAACATTTTGCACATTGTGAAACATCTTTTTGGCTCTTCTGAATGAAACTTTCCCACATATTGAGGGCCTCAATTATGCAAATGATCAAATCACATAACTGCAAACTTCCTCATGAGATGGCCACCAAGTTTTATCCCCATATTGTGAGCCTTCACCAACGTGTTACACAAAACAGTAAACGGTACTTGCTTGCTTGCTACTGATATGTCGAGGCTACTGAAGTCTGGGTTTACTGAGCCTATTCAAACTGCGGAGACAATGCCTTCAGGAAACACCACATCACAATCATTAATGGGAAAAGTGCCAACAAGTGCTAAATTTAAAGCGATATTCCACTATTAGATAATCATCCATTCAGTATGTACTCACCACTATGCCGATGTGATGATGGGTGAAGGTCTTCAGTTCACAAAACAAATATTGAGTGGACTATTCTGGGAATGTGGAATATCACTTTAAGGAAGGCTGTTAAGTTGTGGTCAATTGCCTTTTCTATATTGTTTTTGCATACATTTACATTTGGGCCACCAAAAATGTACTTTGGCCACCAAATTAGCGTCTATACTATCGGGCTGAAATATATTTATCCATTTATGTAAACAAACCTAACAAAGAAAAAGTAAAAAGGAATAGGAATATAAAATTGTTCCTGCATGAGATCTCATGGACAAACAAGGGTGTTATGATTCCAGTGGTATTTTAAATGCTGGGGTTTGCTGGAATTCCCATAAATCACTGTTGCAGAAGGATCCTTGGTTGTGAGGTTTTCACACAACATCAAATAAATGTATGAGTGAGAGAGCACGTGCTGATCGATAATCAGGAGTCTGTTGCAGGATTTTACATATTGATCACAGTAAGTGCAAGGTATTGATTCCAGAGGTTCTCTAACATGGTTGATAGTGACCTCTGTAACACTCTGCACTCACACTCCTCCATCCTCCAGTAATTCTTCATTTCTCTGTCAGACACTTTCTCCAGCATGACTTGTACTGACCCCTGTAATGCATCTGCTTACACTCCTCCTTCCTCTCTCTGTCAAACTCATTTTTTTCCATCTGCACTCAAATGTTGCCCTTTCTTTACACACTTCATCTCTTTCAATTTTTAATTTCATGTTCACCCTAATATTTCGAGGTTTATTTTTCATCATAATTGTGAAAATTTACTTGACTTGTTACTAAGCCCGTACAGAAGCACATCATAACCCAACTGAATAATGTTGCCACCTACACTGAAGTTAACACTGCACAGTGTTTTATTAAAGTAATCTGTGACCCAGTCATGACCTCGTGACACTCTCCATACACTTCCTCTCCTTTGCTCTTGGTGTAAAAAAAAAAACATGGCTTCTAGCCAAATTCACCCAAATGCACTCTGTTCGCACTCTCCTCCATCAAATTAATAGAACGTAGTCTTTACCACTGATCTTGACCCATAACTAATTTTCTTCAATGGCTCGCTCTATTTCCTCGGTCTCTTTAGCTGCTGATGTTCCTTCTAAATTTAATGCAGCGCAGCTACTGGAGCTATATTGACTCATAACCATTCGCCTTGCTCTCTTGCTAAACTGATTGATAAAATGTTCTCTTTCTCTTTCATCGATCTTTGAGTGCTGAGAAACTTTCCCTGCTGTTTTTCATAGCTTGCTGTCCTCCTCATTCTTCTCTTGTTTTTGCCGTCACCTCCACCCGTCACTGCATCAAGGTTAGAGATTGCAGAGGCAGCGATGTCACACTCCAACACGGAGCCAGCTGCTGGCACAGGCTGTGGTACGCAAATGCCCGGGGTGCTAGGGTACTGTGGGGGCCATACCTGCCAACATTTAGATTTCAAAAAACAGCAAGGTTTTTTTTCAGGGGTGAGCGGTGGGGAAATTTAAAAAGAGAGCAGCTACTCACAACTTTAACCCAAAGTCACCACAACATGGTAACCCAAAACCTTATTGAAGGAGAGTGTATGTGTGTAGACTGTGTGTGTAGATTATTTCATAGGTGATTTGGCAACTTGGGTGATGTCAGACAAACATATAAAACTTATGGTGTGGATGTGTCCATTAAAGCAGGTGTGCTTTACTAGCCTGTCGTACCCAGTTAGTATAAAGACAGAGACTTAGAGGATGTGATGCAGTCGAATGGCTCAAACAAACACAGGACTTTCACCCATGTTCATGTCCCGTGTGAAACCAAAATGTTCTTAAAAGTTTTAAGGAACCTAAGGTCATGTGCATCATGTAACTTCTGTCGCATGACTTTCGTAACTATAGTTTAATAGTTATGGTGACCTGAAACATGGTCTTATCCTAAACCTAACTAGTTTTACTGCCCAAACCTATAAAAAAAAAAAAAAAAACTGTGACCCTCCATGGCGTTAATCATGCATTAAAAATGACTTTCTGACTGCATCAGATACTGCAGCTAAAAGGGTACCGCCTACTGCCTCGGTATCAGACACCCAGTGGTGGTGACAAATCACCTGTATGTGACAAGTTGAGCTTAGAATGTGCTGGCTTTACTTACTTGAGGCATGTAGTCATGACAGTCTATGTAGCTGTATGGCATAGTCTGTATTTTTCATGCAAGCAATGCAGGTCTTTTGTAATGTTTGTAATGTTTGCTTTGCACATACCAGCCTGTTCTCACTCCCAATGCATCAAATACAGCAGCTTGGTCAGTGCTACTATGCTTCAAAGCATGCTATAGGAACCCCACTGGCATTTCTAGAGGCGCCCCTCTGGCATTGAAGGTCCATGGTGTGAGATTTACTGGGATCTATTGACGGAATGTGACAGAAATGGAACAAAATATTCATAAACATATTTTGATGAGTGTATAATCATTAGTGTATAATCACCTCTGGATGTTTTATTTATATAGAAGGTGCAGCTCCTCTTTATTGAATTCTAGGGGAGGCATCCTTTGATCTCGTAGTGTGTTATTCGATCTGGGTTCCACTGTGACTGTCACATGTGCTGCACCACTATCTCTCTACAGTAGCCCAGAATGGACAAATCAAACACTGGCTCTAGTTATGGTCTTTGTTGTTTTGGTCCGGGGGCTGTAGTTTGAATGGGGTGAGTTTAAGTGTTTGCAGTCTGCAAGCTCACCACTAGATACCACTAAATCAGGTGGTGCAGTGTGAATATCAAGAAAGTTCACGTATGGAGGAGGTGGATGGATATGCGAGTCAGAAAAACACAGAAATTTCGCCCAGGAGTCTGGGGTTAGTGTTCTGTGTGAAACCAACAGTAGTCATTTTTTTAACTAACATAACCTTTGCTATGTTACCTACAGTGTCATAATTTAAAGTCTAGGAAATTTAGAAGTTGTATTTTTCTGTTTATTAAGGAAAATGGTTTGAGAATGACATTTTGTGCAAATTTTTGCATAGCACCCAGCCCTATTGCACAGGTCTGTATGGTGTGACATCTTCCTTTTGTGCGCAAAGAGTGGAAAAATTTCTAAAATTCAGGATTTAATGGTAAATCCTCCATACACTGATACACGGCCTGAAACAGATGTCCATACAGTCAGTTATTATTGCCGTGGTCCTCAAGATGCATCCTGGTTCAAAGCAAATCCCCAAACCCCATGTCTTCTGGATAAGTCAAATACATTCTGTAATGGCAGCAGGATTATTATGGGCAGTTACCTCCAGTTATAACATGGATATGTACATTATACCCAGATAACATTAATGGGATAGAGTGTAGTATGGTAAACAAACAATAATGATGCCAAAAGTTTCTTTGTACTAAACTTTGTTTCTGTTTCTTTTTTATTATCTGTATTGAAAATTGGGTTGGTGTGTAGTGGATTTTTTTCCCCAGTTTGTTTTATTTGGGTTTTTTGCCATCAAGAAAAGAAAAAGAAAAGAAAATTTTCTGGCAATGACATTCAAACCGTCGTGTTTGCTGCATTTAAAGGGTTAAAATTAATACAAGAAGCTGATGTTTGCAATTATCAATGGTTAATTAAAAAAAACATTTCATATACATGTTTATTTATTTATTTATTCATTTCCACATTTAGCTTTGAGTGGCACCTTGGCTGTACACCACTACTCCAGCATTACAGTCTCCTATGTCTTCTCTTTCTTTGAAGAAGCTAATCTTGACACAACATCAGTTCACCTTTCCACCACCTTTTCACCCATTCTTTCTTTCCAACCATCTCTCTTTCTCGCTCTGCTTCGATTTGCATATGTGCTGTCGATCAAGGTTAGCAATCACACGATGCCCTACGGCTTGCATTCACCTCCAGGGCCCATGAAACCTCTCACTGCGAGAGAAAATTAGTTTACCTCCAATTAGCATATTACTCCAATTAGCGCGTTACCCTTCGCCCCATTATCGCTTAAGTCTAATGAACAAAGGCTAATTAGAAATTAATCTGCTTTTTTCTTCTTTTTTTTCTTTAATACAAACGACCTTCGAACACTAATACAGGATTAGACAAGGTTTTTGTTGGAGAAAATTAATCATTAATTGTTTCAAAATAAGAGTGTTATCACCCGGCCAAGGAGAAAATCCACAACAAAGCTAAATTCCATATTGAAAAGCAAAAATCGTCAGGTTTAAAAACAAAGATGTCTATAGAAGGAAGATTGGTCAGAATTTCATTAGGTTTTATGAGAGTTTATAGACTTTATAAGGCTTAGAAGTAAACTCTGATAAATCTTTAAACTCTTGTATTTTGAAAGGGTTTACTGGGTCTTTGGAGTAAAAAATATCTCATAGTACTTTAAACATTTATACATTGAACATATCTCAGTTTAATTTAATGTTGACAATAAACTCAACTTTCCAAAACCAAAGAGTCAAGTGTATGTGAACAAAGTCATCAGCAGGAAACTCCAGTAGCTGCTCCACTAACCAGGAATAGGACAGCAGATTCTGTTTTTATGGTGGAGTCGGGTTTATGGAGCTGTTAGGTCTTGTTTATTTTATAGCTGACAGGAAAGAAATTGCTTTTTGTTGACCTGACCGTGTAATTAAATGCTAATTAGAAAAATGGCGCGTAAAAAGCCTCTGTATGAAAAGGTGCTGACACATTTTGGAGGGGTAATTATGTTGGCGTTGTCATCAAGAAGGGTTCAGTCGAGACGAAAGATGTGGAAGGCTGCTGCAGGAGTGAGGAAATGTCTGTCTGTATATGCGTCATGAGATGTTGTCGACAGGATTTCAATTTGGAAACTTCTGCCTTTGAAAAGGCTGCTATTCAGCTGCCAACTCTCAAGTCTTGGATGACGGAGGTTCAAGCAGCACTCGTATGCATCACAGCACATCAAGAAATACAAGACTAACAATCAGAGAGCATCCAGTAACACACTTTCAAACCAGGTATAGTAAATTAAGAAAAGCTAGCAAAAACATCAATATGACCCTTCAACATATTTTTAAAAATATGCCAGACTAATAAAGATAAAAGAAGGAAGAGGAAAGATAAAGAGGAGAGGAGAGGGAGGAGATGCGAAGGCTGATTGAGGAGGAGGTGAGGGCTGAAGTGAAGACGAGTTGAGTTGCTGATATGAGTCAGCAGGGGGCCTGAACCAATGACTGCCAATAAAGATGGATGACACTTCTCCATTTCCTTCCACAGTACAAAACTGAAGCCACAGTACAAAACTGAAGCCAAAATATCCTGGATACGAGTGCTGCCATCTTGCGCTGGTGACGTAATTTGAAACCAGAGTCTATGCAGTCGTGATCAGTTTTGGAGCCGTGGTCGAGTTCACACCCACACAGCCGGCTGACTTGAACAAACATCAACGTGATAAGAACTACCTAAAATGACAGACACCATCTTCTTGACCTGTACTTTGATGTTTTAGTGTCACCCATTTCCTATTTATTTTCCTATTTATCTATTAACATCAAGAGGCAGGATTTATGACTTGTACTGCTGTCAGCCACCAGGGGGCGACTGAGATGCTTCACTTTTGGGGAGCTGTGATTCTGTCTTCTAATATATGTCCTTGATCTGGACAAGGTACCAGAGATCAGAGAATCACATGGATAGATCTCTAGAAGGCAGAGCTTCACCTTATTATTTTTCTGACTGTGGTGTATGTCTTGCCTAGCCCAGCGAACCTTTTTAGCTGTAATCTCCAATACCACTTTGTGTTGACTTGGCTTGACCTGGTTTGACGCAGTGTGTCTGTGACACATGGCAGGGGTTTGCAGTGCCATTACTACAAGGCTACTCACTTAAAGTTTCTTGGTTAAATGATATGTGCTCATCTTGAGTCAAGTAGCTATAAAATAGTGAATAAATTAATTTTTTTCCAATAAATCTTGGCAATAAAAGTCCTCCATTATTTTGTTATTTAAAATCTTTTACTATGAAGCAGCAAAATCAGGAAATGTTGGGTTTTCATCAGCAGTAACTTAACACAAGCCCTATCCAGCTGAAAACGAATGTGAAAATAAATAAAAAGTAAAAAAGTAAATAAATAAAGCAGATACCTGAACGAGAAAGCAGGAATGAAGGACATAAACTAAACTTCAAACTACAGAGATTCAGTTAGAAGCTACAAAAGAAAACACATGGGTATTTGAGAGGTAGAAGGGAGGTTATCATGGGTTGGTGTCCGGTGGACGAAACATCACTGCAACCCGCTTGGGTTGGTCATGCTTTGTCTCCAGTCTGGAGATGGTCCATCTCGGATGCGGCATGACACAGGCTGGCCCGTCAACAGTGGTAATGGAAATGCAAATCAGTGCAGCAGGGTTTGACTCAGTAAGGCCAAAGGTACCAACAGAAAAAGGTCATATTGACCTCCTGCTGCCCAAAAGCACTCAGCCAGGGCCGATACACTTGGCACCAAAACCAGGTGCTAAAACCTATTGTAGAAGCCCTCAGTGAGAAAATCAGCAGCTGAACATGCACCACCACTTCAAGCAAGGGGAGCAATCAAAAGCAGGACATAAAAGTGTTTTTTTTTTTTTTAGTATTTTGCATTTTAATAACAGTAGTGATGTAACATTACATTACATTACAAACCACAGGGAGTAAATACACACACCCCAACTGTATGTGTTAAATATTACCACACTATAAAATTACATATTGTGACATACAACATACTTGCATTTAAAAAAAAAAAAGAATAAAAGAGCAGAACTGTCATCTCTTGAGGACAAACGGCACATGCTCTGTCTGGAAAGACAGCATCACGTTACTTTTAGCTAGCGATACAGCAGGGATATTTTTACTGACAAGAAAACACAAACATAAAACGAACGTGGCCACAGACGTTCACAAACATGGCATGATTAACCACAGCAAGGTCGCCTGGGTGAGGCTGTCTGATGTTGAGAGACCCGAAACACCCATACATCACTGATGATGAAAATGTATCACACTCCTGCTATCTTTTTTTGGAGAAGTCGACATTGTTGATGGGGTGAATCGGCCTTCCACAAAATTACTTTCTTATTGGTAAATAATTGAGTGATATTACCAAGCTGTGGCCAAATGAAAAAGACTGAGGCAGTTCTTGCTTTCAGTGACCTTTGTGAGTTGACATGTAGCTGATTTTTAAGGGTGCAAAGTTTGGATACAGTTGTTGCAAAGTGGTTGCAATTTGGTTACATTTAGGCATAAAACCTACTGAATTAGGTTTAGGCAATAAAACTGTTTGGTTAGGTTTAGGAAAAGATTGTGGTTTGGGTTAAAGTAACTACTTTATATATGTCACATGACGTAAGTGACGTCAGTCACTCAACAGAAGTGATGTGACTGAAGTCAGGTCCATAACAAAATTGTATATTACTCAAAATGTTAAATAACTCTAGGTTTACATTTTGTCAAATACAGGACTTGAACCTCTGTGAAAATCTTGGGAAAGGCTTGTTTGATTTTAGTTGTTTGAAGAAAATGTCATGTTAGTTTTGGTCAAATGTTGCCATTTGTTGTTAGTTTTAATTAAAAGCAAACAAAAAAGAAACAGTCTTTAGTTTTCCTGAGTGCAGTTTTAGTTTCATTAATGTCATGGATTTTTAATTTTTACGACGTTCAAACACTGTAAGGCTACAGCTGTCACCTTCTTTGTTGTGTGCAGTTACCACGGTTACAGGTATCATTCTCCTCCATCGAGATTAAGGGAAAAGGCTTTCACTTGTCCACACACATGCAGTGTCCATGTGACTCACTAATACAATAGAATGACTCCCCCCAGTAAAACCAGTGTGATTTGCTGTAGTTTGGATATCGACTAAATTTGTAAAACACTATACAAATACAGTGTAAAGAGGTCAGGAGGTGTCGATCTGTGGCAAAAGCTAAACAATAGATTTGAACCTACAGGACCAGGAGTACAGTACATCATTACATGGTATGAATTAGTTTTCTGCACTGAGGAGCAGTCATCAATGTTTTCCTCCCACAAGGCCGACACTTCAGCTCCTCTGCTTCTGCCTTGGCAGCAGCTCAATAACCTCAACAGACAAGTCAACATTCCCCTCTCTTCCCCTGTAGTCATCTTTCTTTTTACCTGCCTGCCTCCCTTTCCGTCTCTATCCATCTCTGAAATTTGTTGGCACGGTGCTCTCAGTCTCCGCTCCCCTCCCTCCAATCCAAAAATCAGTTTAGTGCCCCGTTCTCTAACCCCCCGCCCTTTTTGATCTTTTTCGTTCAGTCCCGAAAGACAAACTGACATCACTTCTCCCTCTTTCCAGCCTCACTTTTTCTCTCTGTCTCACTCTCCCAAAAAGTTTCACTGTGCTCATATATTGACTGAATCTGGCTGTCATCGCTAGATGGACAGGGCTTGTCACAGCTTAGATTTACAAGCATGCCAAGGATAGGAACATGCCTTTGTATCTGTCTTCCCCAACATGCATCCATCCATGCATGTCCCCTGTCTCTTATTCACAAAGAGCAGAGTTGTATGTCAAACCCAGGCCTCTCTATCCATCTATCTAATCTAATCTGTATCTCCCTCAAGTCCTGCCTATGGATCCATCTATCCGCTGAGTGTATTCTGTCATCTTTCCATTTTCTAGTATGTTTTATGTGGTTCCCCTGACCCATACCCATGCATCTACCAGACTCTTTTATTAAAGTCGATATGAAATATAAAATGCATTTTTAACCCTTTTAGATCACATCACCTGTCATATTGTGAACCTATTTAACATGAACCTGAACCTTGTACAGCACTTTGGTCAACTGTGGTTTTTAAATGTGTTATACAAATAAAGTTGACATTGACAATTTCTTTGTATTTTTACATCAAAATCTCAGTAAAACATACATAATATGAAGCATGCTTAAGTAAGATAGAACCACCCAATTTCAATCAATAATATCATGACATCTAACTGCCAATCAACCTTCAACTTGTAATGGTGCAGAGCTAACGCACTGATCCATTAGTTAGCGAGCCAACAACAGTATGCTGCATCTGTCTTCCAAGATGTTCACCAACTCAAATGTGTTCTGCTTCACCTGTAACCCAGTGTTTGGGTTACAGAAAATTATGTGCAAGGTATTTTACAGTGGACTGCTTCAACAGTTAACGTTAGCAACATGGCGCATATGACGGGCTGGGGGTAGGGCCTCACTCGTTGATTTGTGTGAAACTGGATCATTTATTGATTTACCCTCTGCTGTACTGCAGTTGCTCAGCTTCAACTCTTGGTCAAAGTTTCTGCTAACTTAGCTGCCGTTAGCGGGCGATGAAACAGGGCCCCTTGTGACTTGACTTGGACCTGAGCCTTTTGACTTAAAAATACTTGATACCTTCCCCCAAGCACAAAGACTAAAAAGTCTGATATTTAAAAAGTGCGCCACGAATCAGTTCATAGCCTTTCATTTCCTGAATCAACTAACATTAACAATATGACACAAAAATTCCCCACAATCCCTAGATCTATTTTGTTTTGAAATAATCTGGTGGCATCTGATCAAGTTGAAACAGACGGAAAACAGACACAAAACTGGAGCGCAGACTGTGGGTCCTGACCTCCTATAAACACCATCCAGCCCCATCTCTCTCTGTGTATATTTATCCCTCTGACTGCTCATTCATTGATATCTCACATCCTGCTCAATCTCTATCCATCTATTTAGTTATCTCCCGCTGGCCTTCTCTAAATCAATCTGTCTATGTACCTCTCCATCCCTACATCCATCCATCCCTCCCTCTGGCCTTCTATTTTTCCCCCCATCATCAATCCCTTGCATTCTTTTAGAGAAAGCTGGCTATATATTGCTTCCCTCCCCCCAGGCAGAGACTAGTCTCAAACCTTTGGAAAACACAAGGAGTGCTAGCAATCATTGTGTGTTAAAAAAAAAGTTGTGTTGTTCAAGTTCTAATGTTAGAAACAGTGGGGGGATGTGTGTTTGGGATTTACAGACCAAACCTCCATCTACATTATTGCACTCTACCCTCCAGCCCATCTACTGATCAGTCCCATCTGCCACAGCAATCTGCAAATGAAAACACAAGCAATCAAGAACATATGGCCATGCAATACTAAGCAAAAGTAAATTAATCTCCAGTATCAACAAAATATACATTTCACTATGTATGATGAGCAGTCCAGAATTCCGTCCAGACATCTCTGAATCATCATGTTGTTACCCTCCACTCTGAATAAAACAGGTTGTTTGGCATCGATTCAGATAGTTTGAGCATTTTATCATCTATCCCTTTCGGAAACTAAAAGTACTTGGTTAAGGTTAAGGAAAGATCACGGCCATGTGCTCTCTTGATATTATCTTTACTTGTAATCAAACCTTAACCCTGCCTTTGGACAAACAACCAATGCTGTGTTTTTTTTTCTTACAGGACAGTCATCTCAAAGAGCTTTGGTCCAAAGCAGCAGTTCAAGATTTTTACAGTCAAACACTTTCACCTTCACCGTCCCTAGCAGCTCCCTGCGCCATTAAAGGACATTTTATGGCCACCACAGTATCAAGTTTCCTGAGTCGCATTTAAGCCAGCTATACAGACCACCTGCTAATTTCTAGATTAGAGCTCTGAAACTACTTTACTGAAGCATAACATGAGTGCTCGGGGTCTCGTTAGGAGAGGCCACAAAACCCAAAAGTTTGTGGCATGTTCTTATAAGCCCCCAGGTCTTAATCCTGACTGACATTTTGTTATACTTTCAAAGGCATCAGTGAAAATCGCAGCAGTTAAAAACCACTTTACTGGATCCCAGCTTGGAAAAAGCCATTTTACAGGTGCTATCTTTCTGCTCTCTTCTTCTCTGTTGCTCCTTTTGCGGTCTATCACTCTTGTCTGCATTCATTTATCTCCTTAACCTTTTTTATCTGTTTTCGCTTATCCATTTTTGCTCACTTTTTTTTTTAACCAATTCTTTCAAGGAGTGGATTTATGATGTTTCTTTCCAGTCTCATCTTCACTTTATCTCATCACCAGGCCCTTTTCAGCATCCAGATGATATCTCTTCTTCTTTCTTCTGTCTGTCTTAAATTGTTTCTTCTCTCTTTTTAACCTCTCATATGCTACCCAACGTTTGTGTCAAGGGTGTGGCTGACTTGCCATTAGTGCTGAATGTGCATTAACGCCCCTCTGACATGCAGCTATAACGTTAGCAGTCCATGGATGTAGGAGAATGGTCCTATTAGCGGACTCTTCCCGGACTGACCGAGGCCGTTTGCAATTAGCTAAGTTACTTCAGCAACAAGTGATGCTATCTTTCCATCAGGAAAGTCTGTCTTGACCACAAGCAAGTCAGATGCATGTGGCCAGATGTGGAAAACATGAGAAATTCATGTTTTTCTTCTTTAAGAACTGGAACCTGACTTTTCTTGACTGTATTTTCATTTAAAATGTTTTTTTTTATACAAATTTCCCAAAAGACAAAGAAAATGTGATTATTATTATTTCAGCCACAGGAAGTCATGTGGACCACACTGAAATTGCAGCTGTTATATTGTTACTTTTTGCAAAGTTGGACATGAATCTTGGTTGCTTAGCAACTACTATTATGGTCTTGATTTCTTATTTTCCCAACATTAAAATGCAAATGATGAATTTATTAGACAAAAATAAAGTAGGGGAGACCAGGGACAATTAGCTTTCAAACTTTGAAACAAAGTACACTTAATACACCTTTATTTGGTTTTATTTTTGTACTTGTTTTCTGCCTTTTCCCATAGGCTGATTATTTTTGTAATGGTCTTACTGTATGTGGAAATTTGTTATTATTAATGCTAAAATAACATGTTTATAATCTTATATTACATGTATGCATATTGATAAATATACAGCATTTTACAAAATGTACTTTTTTTTTACATCTTTTTTTTTTTAAAGATAATCAAACAATAAATGTATTAATCTCTTAGTCTGGCATTGATCATGAGAGTTAAAGGTCAAAATGACTGCTTATGGCCATTCTTGTCATTATGGAATTCTGGCCGTTCTAGTGTTAAGACTATCAGCATTACAGCTGTAGCTCACTGCAGAGATGAATTCACTATGTGGAAGGTAGCAAAAAGTTCAATTACGCTTTATAGCATTTTCTGCACAGTGTGCATTAGTTTCATAACTTACAGGAATAGCTTTCCTCACAGACCTATATGTCTTTTTTGAAAATCTCATAAAAAGGTAGAAAGCAGATGGCAGGTCAATTATGGTATGTATTTTCTGTGGTAGAGTGGGATAAGGGATCAATAGTAAGAGTAAACATTCCACCATGATTTGATCCCTGCTCAAAGACGGGTATCATCCAATTAAATGGAAACATCAAAATGCAAGAGTCCACATTCAGCTTAGAAGATGTGAACTGAATGGGACTTGGATGAAATATGGAATACACATCAGAGGAGACAGTGCCCATGTATGCACACATACACGAATGCTTGAAACTCATGCTGCAGAATGAAAAATGTACACATACATACACAGAGCTGAAAGTAGTGGAGAAGCTATCAGAGACTCACCTGTAATGAATTCACAAATCAAATCACCATCGACTGGACACAGATGGTGGTGGAATAGCATCAATCCTCAGTCTGAGAGAAAGTGAGTGTGTATGTGTGTTTGCCTGCATGTCTAGGATGGCCTTGAGAGGCAGGGATGAACCATGTACCAACTTAT
>JAJHUR010109268.1:1512-17469 GCA_027495735.1 Lutjanus campechanus | reverse complement strand
GTATGTACTCACCACTGTGCCGATGTGATGATGGGTGAAGGTCTTCAGTTCACAAAACAATCCTGGAGTTTTAGGAGAAACAGGGTAGCAGCCTCATCCAGTACAATGGCAGTGATCGGTGACCACGGATAAAATGCCATTAAGACGCCATTTACGCCATGTTTTTAGCAGAAATGTCAACTGTAGCATGTAGCCAGTAGGATAAACACGGCGTTGATCTCGCGAGACTCCCGCACGTGCATCCATTAAGATATATACGAAGTCTCTTTTTAACATTTTATCCGTGGTCACCGTTCACTGCCATTGTACTGGATGAGGCAGCTACCCCGTTTCTTCTAAAATCCAGGATTGTTTGGTGAACTGAAGACCTTCACCCATCATCACATCGGCATAGTGGTGAGTACATACTGAGTGGGTTATCATGTAAAGTGGAGTATCACTTTAAGAACAGGAATTCTTCTTTCCAGGACATCTGAAATTTGCTCAAGTATTTCTTTCTCTTAGTATTCTCAGAATTATTTCTCTCTCCATCTCTCATTCACTGAGGAGGACAAGTATGAATGTATTAAGGAGAACTAGAAACAGCGGGCACAAACAGCTCTCTTCCATGTCTTATGGACATTCGGTATAGCTGTATTGTTGCCTGGGTCGAAACTTTGAGAGTTGCAGGGCTTATACACTCTGTCCACTGCCAGAAACAGGTTGTGATAAGAAAAAAGAAATATGTGAAAAATTGTAAGAAATTGGGAGAATTGTGACCCCAGGAGGAAACCAGGATAGGGTAATGAAAGAAACAGGAGTCTCCTGGGAAAATCAGGAGGGTTGGCAAGTATGATTCGGGCTATGCAAGATCTCTGTTTCGCCTCCTTCAAATCTCCTTTTCTGTTTGCAACAAATACAGTAATTTCAGAGGAGAAACATTTTTCCTCTACCCATGGACTTTATTAGACCTACTTCTTTTCCTTTCTTTTCTTATGTAGAAAACAGGAAGTCTTGTTGGAAGAGCACAGCTGTAGCATGATAAAAATCACCAAATCATCACAGCATCCCACTGAGCTATTTTCAGCATCAGGTCCCATGACAGCTCCACGGCAACTACGCAACAATTGTAAGAAATCCCCCTCTGTGTGCTTTCCATATTATCAAGGCAAAGGCTAGAGCATTGTAGACTGAGAGGGGAATCGTTTCTCAAGCTCCTCCACAATGGAGTTCATGTTTGGGTTGGGCTGAATCTGTGGAGGTGGAGGTTCCTCTCCTCCTCCCCCTTCCTCTCCTCCTCCCTCTCCTCCTCCTCCTCCTCCCTCTCCTCCCTCTCCTCCTCCTCCTTCTCTACCTCCCACTCCTCCCTCCGCTCCTCCTCCTCCTGATGCTGCTAATAAATCCAAGGAGTCAAGAGAATCGAGAGAATCCATGGAGGCTCGGCTCTTCATGACCTTTTTGAGCGGGATCTGTTTCTGATCTATCTGACTGAACATGTTGGCCACTGACTTCTCGATGTCCGCGATGTTCTGGATGTTCTTTAAGATTCCTTTCAGCTCTTTTCGGGGAGGTTCGGGCTCCGTGGGGAGGGGAGGCGGTGGCGGCCGGAGGGACACGGGCCGCAAGGCTGGTGCCTCAGAGATTGATGGGAGGACAAAGGTGGATGGGCGCAGGAGCGAGGGCGACAAAGGGGGAGGGAGAGGGGGAGGCGGGGGTGGTGGAGGAGGTGGTGGTTGAGGTGGAGCAGGAGTCTGCTTTTCTGCATGGTTGGAGTGAGATGAAGCAGAAGGGAGAGGAGGAGGTGAGGAAGGGTGTTGTGGAGGAGGAGGAGATAAAGGAGCAGATGTGGGTGGTGGAGGTGGTGGAGATCCAGGTGGTGGTGGTGGAGGAGTTGATGGAGGATCAGGGATCATCTCTAAGTGGACCTGAAGTCTATCTTCAGCACCCTGATTTCCTGTTAAATTTGCCCCGAAGCGCCGCAGCACAGGAGGAGTTGGTTTGTGACTGGGTGGAGGGGTCCCTCCATCACTCTGGGTGACGATGATACTTGGGGGCCCCTCTTTAAGTGGAGCAGTTGAGATACTGTGAGTGGGGGTCTGTTTGTGCTGAGGAGACTCTGGATAAACAGAAAGCAGTATGTCGGGCGACAAAGATCCCCGTGAATCTCTGTTTTGGCGTTGCCTCATTTCCTGGAGCGCCTGCTGCTCAAACTGCCTGGCTTGTTCTTTGACAGTCAGCTTCGGTTCTAGACTCGGACTTCCCATTAAATCTGAATCCAACCCCCGATCAAATCCTGAATCCAAACCGGCATCTTTACTGTCCTTGAATTCGGCCTTTAGAAGCTCCAGCTCCCACTGCACAGGATCCATGACCACTTGGCGTCTCAAAGTGTCATACATCTCTCTTCGATGCAGTCTTGATGGTAGAGTCCAGCTGTGTCCACCCCCAGATCCCCATCCGCTGTCGCTTCCACTGTAGCCACCGAATCCCATGTCTCCACCATGGGAGCTGAGCCTCAGCCAGGCCTCTCGAAGGCCTTTCCTGGAGGGAGAGAAATTCCCAAGAAGGTCCCTTCTCCTCTGGCTCCTTCCAAGAGTCTCTGGGCTACTCAAAGTCCCGTCCTCGTGGTAGATGGGATTCTTGATCGTCAGGGGGTTTTCATCTGAGAGAAAGGTGATGTTGGATTCAGACTTGGGCAGGTTGTTGAGCACCCCTCCGTTAGCAACGCACTGACGATGGGCAGCGATTGCTCGTGTCGCGAAATCAGAGATCAGACGCTGGCGGTCACTTTCATCCAGACTGCCACCACTCCCACCACCACCACCACCACCACCACTGCTGCTGCTGTGGTTTGCCCGGCTGGTGCATGGATGGAAGAAAAAATGAGAGAAAAAAGATGGAATGAAGGAAAAATAATAAAAGAATTACAGATAAAATATGAGGGAGAGGAGGGTATAGTGAATTGGAAAGATGTAATTATATAAATCAAATCCAAATGAAATGGAGGAGGGAGGTGATGGAGATGGGGACTGAATGGAATATAAATGCAAGAGCAGTAATGCACAGAATGGTTAACTTAAATGTTTTATAAAGCGGAGTGACAACAGAGGGATACATAAAGAATGGTAGAAAGACAGATAAAATAACAAAACATCTGCTGGAGCTGTCGTCTGATATATGAAATGAAAAAGAGACTTCACATTAAGAGATGAATGAGCAAAGGAATGAGAGGAAGTAGAGGAGGGATCTTAAAAGAAGTAACAACATTTTCTTTCTGTGCTGTTTTTACCAGAGGGGCAAGAGATGGAGCACTAAAAAATAGTCTTGAAACACAAAGGGAAAGAATGCAAATAGATTTTATGTACGCTAAAAGTGGTGCACTACAAAGACGCTACTGCATCATGACTATAAACAACGCCAGATCTGTTGGGGCAGGGATAGACAACTATGTGTCAAAGAGTTCTGAGAGTATGCAGATTTTCTTTCAACAAAAGACTGATTATATCCTCCTTTCCGGTTGAAGCAGCACTAATCTGTAAAATCTCTTGTGCAGTTTGAGACTTTGTTGAAACTCTGCAGACTCTCGGTACTCCATGGCTATGCCCATGGCTGCCTACTTCTATTCAGAGGCAACCAATGCATTTTTTTTACCACAGTTCTAATTCATCTTGATCAGCCAGAAGCACAGCCAGCCTTCTGCAACACAACTCTGCTCTCTGATCTACCACAGTACAACTTGCCCTGCACATAAAACAAGAGTAACTACTAACAAGCATGGACACAAAAACACAAAACTAAAGCAAGAAAACTGTCACAGCAGAGTATCAAACTCGGCACAGATGTGAGGCAATTTTCAGCATCCTACTCACTTTTGTCTGTCAGTCATGGATAAAGGTGGATGGATGAGAACAAGAGACGAATGCATCAGTCAACATGAGAACAGGAAAAGTAGAGTGATGACATGATAGAAAAGAATGATGTTAAAATGTTCAAAGCAGTGACAGAAAAGAGCCAGCAGAAAAGGTTTACACAGTTCAACATAGTAACAAATCAATCACTACATTTAGATGCATGAAATATTCAGTTTCTTGCCCTTGTTCCGAAAAAAGGCAATACTCTAAGCTGTTTATATGTTGCCGTGCATACTCCAATTAACAAATATCCTACGGCTTACATTATATACCATATCCAAAGCATACAAAGCATATCCAAGCATTTCATAACGTTTAAAAGCAGGTGGGTTTCTGCTTCCAACTAGAAATGTGAGCTTTTCTTTTGTGTATGCATCGCTACCCGAGTCTTACAAACTGTTGGCCAGTTGGTTTGTTTACAATGCACAGAGCTGACCATCAATAGGCAAGAGGCTGTGTGTTGCAAACATGGTAAAACCCCCAACAGAATGTGCTGTATACATGTCCAAAACCTAAACCCTGAATAATATCAGCATATCCCACATGTCTTAATCAGAAAATGCCACATTTGGAATAGGGCCTGTTTAGTCTTTCAAAGTCAGAGCATTGTCGTATTTGGAATATTAGTGGAAAATTAGTGTGCAGTGTGTAGTCAATGTAAATAAGCAGGGGAACATGGGAATGAAATGTGTTGTGCTGTCATATGACAATATCTTTAGGATTTATTTGTCCTGCAGGGGTTAGATTGGCAAAAATCCATTCTTGCTTTATTGAACGGCACTTTTATGATACAGTACACATACTGTAATTACATATCCCTGAACCTAGCAGATGCATCATAAAATTGAAATAATTTACTGTTGTCCACAAGGGATAAAAAAAAACCTTGAACTTAACAGTGTTTCTCAGTATTGTTTCAGTGCCAGACTGGAAAGCATAACTGATAACTTTTCTGTCATAAATTAAATGCCTTACCCATATGGTTACCAATAAGCTATGAGATTAAAGATATAAAACTGTGTTTAAATTGTCTCACATAGTATATATTTTGATCAGTTACATAAAGGGCAATAATGCTGCACTCTCAACATGTATTCATTTGGGAAAACCTGTTGGGACTGCAGGGTTTGGAGGTTTAAGAATTTTATAATAGAGATGTCTAGAGATGTTCATCACATCTGTCTTAGTTTCAAAGTAGGATATATTAGCTATTTTCCCTTTTCTTAGACCTAGTCCACAAGAATACATTTTCATTTCAAAGCGATTTTAAAACAAAAATGATCTTTGTCCAGATGAGCATTTTAGCACAGTTTCAGACATAAACTTTGATTTGACTTAAACTCCAAGGCAGGGAAAAGTGATTGCTCTTCACAGAATCCTCCCGCATAATGTGATTGTTATTAAAACATTGTCAATAGCATTGTGTTTTTGTCTTTCCTTTCTGTCTGTGAATATTATCAGGTAATCCTAATACTGTATGATTGCTGCAAAAACCAACAACAAAGACCGTACTGTAGCCAACAGTCAACAAAATAAATAAATAAATATTCCAGTGAAGTCTGAACAAAATCACATTTAAACAGTGTGGAGGTAAATGCAAGGTCTTTTGTATACATCCAGTTATTGACACAGCCCTGGTGTGAACATGTGCTACATTACAGTACTAAATAACACAACTTTTAATTCAACTTTTCAGAAACATGCTTCATTTAATATGCTGCTAATAATACGTTAAAGAATAGTTCATTTCTCTTAGGTAATTGAAAACAGACATTAAAACCCAATCCTGTCAAGAGAACAGCCAAAGGTAATTAAAAGGGGGAAAAAAGCCTTGAAAATCAGTCTACTGAGCAGTTTGATAATGGACATTAATTATGAATGTGCAAACTTTTGCACTTTGCCAGGTTTTATACTCTTCAGGGATTATTTAGTCCCTACAAGATTGCAGTGATACAGAACACACACACACTCACGTGCAAGTATTACACAAGAAATCCCAAACTGCCTGCTTTGCAAACACACGCGCGCACACACCCACACCCACACACACACACACACACACACAAACACACACACACACACACACACGCACGCTACCTTCCCCACCACAATTAAACATGCTCTGTGGCTTATCAATAGAATTAATTATCGCCCAGGGTGGTCTTTATAAATTACGGGCTGCATTTATTTCAATTATCTCATATCCAAGTTCATTTCCGCACACATTTTTCAGGGGATCGTTTGAGCTGGTTAGTCTCACACACACACACACACACACTAACACACACACATTTGGAAAACCCTTGTTGTCGTTTGGAGATAGTTTCTACAATCTTGCATATGAATTGCTCTCATGTTAATGGGAGTGGGGAGGCATATCAAGGACAGACAGGAAACCGGTGATGCATGTAATGCTGATAAGAGTTCCTCTCAACTTCTTAACGCTCCAGTAAGGAATTATAAATGAACTATATGTGTATTGCCTTGAGTGTGTGTGCGTGTGTGTAAGGCTGTTAATTTCCGATAAAAGTTAATATGGTGTCTTGACATACAGTCACTATTAAACTCTTGTTTAACCAAACACTAACTAGTATTTAACTGGTTGCAGCTGGCAAGAGGATAAATAAAACCAAATTTGCTTGAAGATGCACAGAAAACAGGGGAGATACAGTAAGTGGCAACGATAATATGAGGAAATCGCACAATAATAATGCCACTTTTTGAGTCAATATAGAGTAAGTGGACAATAATGCCCTTCAGCACTGATTGAAGTTGAAATGTAGGACATAATTAATAAAAGGTTCAACATAATCATCAAAAAGTGCATCTATATTGCCTCGATTTCCTGGCCATGGTCCATGGCCTTATGATTAGAAACAATAGAAGTTCAAAAACAAACAAATTACTTGCAAAGCAAACGTTCAATAAACTCATATTGCAATCTGGTGAGAAGACTGATCGAGAAAAAGGTCATTCTTAGGGGATTAATTGGCAGGACGTGTTATGGAAAGCCACCAATCGATGAAAATCTCGATGTAAACTTGAGAGGCTGCACTCAAACTGAATATTGTTCTGTGGGCAGATCACTGACCTTGGTTTTTATCTTTTGTATAGTGAGGATATTGGTATGCATTACCGCAGGGAAACTGACAAGGAAAGAGCCGAATGTCGCTGAACTCTGTGAAGATAAAATTGTAGGGGTTTATCTGCGACCGTTAATATATTCAAAAAATCAGAGCTTTGTTTGGTGTTAGTTTGATGTGGGGTTACAAGGCCCTGCTTGATTAATCCCAGATTGTGTCTGTCTCTACATGATGTCAGTTTCTTTGGCCGCTACAAAATGTGAAAAGAAGAAAACAGAAATGTCTCTGGATACGGAAAAAATAAAAAGCTTTGCGGCCACAATCACAACAGTCTGAGGGGAGACAGTTTAAGTCAGCCGATAAATCCTTGCGAGGGCTCCCAGCGTAAAGACTGATTTGGGAACATTCAACAAAGTGACTTGAGTGTGGTGAATCAACAGGTTTTATATCAATGAGGGGGTGTATTTCAGTTGGTGTAACGGCTTCAATCAGACTTCAAAGGTAGTTATGCATAATTTACTTTTTACTATATTTACTACTGTTCAAGAAGTCTTAACAGGCAGAAATGTGCTGGCTGCCATTTTGTGTGAAGACCGCCGTCTTATCATTTATCAGTTTGACATGAAACTGGCTTCAGACTTTGACCAATTAATTTAATTGCTGGCCTGTGCTGGCAAGCCTGTAAATACGGTTGTTGAACAAGTCTGTCGATGACGTGGGCATGTGTCTATCAGTGACCCCAAGAACACCAATAGAGTCTCCATCCAAGAGTTACTGTAAGTGCGATTAGGCTGTGTTAATTTATGATTGTCACTTTTTTACTACTGCCTTTTGGTTTCCATGACAAATATCTTTCTTTTTCTGCATTATTGAGCTCTAGAGTTGAGAGGATTTTAATATGAGCTTGATGCTGCAGATGGAGTTGATTTATTGTTGTGTTTCTTTATGACAGTTTTTCTGATGTTTGTCTTTATTTCCTTCCCTTCACTGATTTTTATGTTATGGATTCATATTTATGTCATACTGATAATCTTTGTGATATGTTGTATCTGTAGGAATTTCTACTGTTTGTGTTTGGATATTGAAAACTACAAATCCTTTGAACTGCATTTCCCAAACATGTTGATTGTTTGGTGTAACCTGTTTGCAAATATAAGGTCTAGGACACTTATGCTGATGAGTGTCTAAATTGGCCTTATTATTAGTATGGCTTTATTACTGAGAAAATGTATTAAAACGGCATTAGACGTACATCATGTGTATGAAGTTATATTTCTTCTTTCTGATCCTCTTGCATCTTAGCATTGGGTTGTGAGTGTGGTCACTGGTCCTTGTTTAAGTATCGGAGCACACCTATGACATGCATGCATGCACATGACTGCAGTTGAAACCAGTGGAACGTGTGGGCTGGGTCATAAAAGTTCACATTCTGATTAACAGTGGATGCATTGCAGGTGGGAAATAGTGTGCGTCTTTAGAGTAAGAGAGATGCAGTGTGCGCATTTAAGCACAAGGCACAGCAGTGTACCTTCATTTATTAATTAAAGCTGTTTCCGGTCAAGTTTATAACCACAGTTTTGACTTTTGCTGCTTAAATGCTTTTGCATCACTTATGTGTACATGCAAATTTGGATTAACTAAGAGCCCATACATGCATCACTAACACTGCATCCTTAACTCATGGCTGGTTCCAGGTCATTTAACCACTGTTCCTATGGTTGCAAGTTTAGATACACATGTCAGCTATAACTGACCATGGTCTCAATGTTTCATCATGAGACAATATCGCAGGAGTCAGTCCACATGAGCGTTCATTCTGCAAAAACTGTGCTGCGCCTGATCGGGGCCATACACTTTAGTGATGATTCAATCTTCAAGCACTTAGAAAAAAAACTGACTGTGTGAATGCAAATATTCTATTTTCTCACTTGGAGAAAAAAGAAATTGGCGGAACGTGGCTCTGGAACACTACACTATGTTTATGATAATCTATTTACGTGTGAAGAAGCTTTCATAGTATCCCAAATGGCTCCAGGCTCATGTCCATGTTTTGAAACTAAAACAAAGCTTCTTAGTTTATGTAATTTTGCTTATTGTTTATGCTTATTTTCTTGTTTTTTCCATTTTTGTGTCATTTGTCATCATTGCCTTCTCATGTTTAATACATGAAAGAGGTGAAAATGGAAAATTTGACACCTGTGCTTAACTCCACCTTGTGAGTAATAGCTTTGGTCTGTAGAGAATCAAAGATATATTTGCAGAGGCAGTCTCCATAACGATTGTTAAAATGCAGGGAGATGTGATGTTATGGGACTGACTGCATGTGTGGATACCACAAAGCTCTCAAAGCAGAAAAAGGCACACTGCCAAAGGCTGAAGTTTAACAGCCACAGAAATGTGAGCTAATGCCTCTGCTTTGGCTCATCAATGCAAATGCCACTTTCACACTTCACTTACATGGCGTTGTCACCGAGCTCCTCATACAGGTTGTTGGCAGTGCCTCCCCCAGGTTTGCCTGTTGGCAGTGCCATCTGGATACGGGCTGTTTTGGCACACTCTGCCTGGCGTCTGGACACAGCAGAGAATAAACAGAGTTAGTTATCTAAAGTTAGAATAAAATTACAACCTTAGGAAGTAGTTTAAAAAAAAAATCAGGGCAAGAGGGCTTATAACTTTTTTCTTTGTCCAAAAGGTCTCAGGTTTTCAATTGCTGGTACATCCATTTCTAAATCTGTCCTTAATCAAGTCCTAATGTCAACTGCCCTTACACTGTCTATGCAATATTAATAATATCTATATTTTTTGCCATGCTAGTCTATTTGTTGGTCCACCATTTTGTTCCAGACTTACAACAACTGAATAACTTACAAATAAATTTTGTACACACGTTTGTTTCCCAGAGGTTGGGCCCTACTGACTTTGGTGATCTCTTGACCTTTTCTCTCGCACTACTATGAGCTTGACATTTTTATTTATTTATTTATTTATTTTATCAACACTGTTGCTAAGTTTTACTGAAGTTTTACTCTAGGATCATCATCAGGTCAAATTTCATGTAATAATTAGGTTTTTCACCGAATATTGTAATGACATTCCCATCAGTCTCAGCTGTACTTTTTGTTAGCATATTTGTGTGCACATGGTAAGCATTATACCAGTTCAGCATGTTAGCATTGTCATTGTAAGGATGTTCCTAACATTAGCATTTAATAAAAACTTGTGATTCATAGTTTGGATTATTTGAAGTGGGGTTGTATGTGGCACTTAATCATAATCAGCATATTATCTACAGTAGATGGTGATCAGCATGTGCACAGTTTGGAGAAGCAGCAGGAGTTCTGGTGTAGGAAGCTAAGCAATGCACTGCTGTGGACAGGTTCAGTGACAAAATGTATTTTAGGCACCTAAAAAAGTCCTACGAAGAAAAATCCACATAGGTTTAAGTGTATGCCATGTTTAAATTATTTTCAATGCCTTACCTTGCCATCAGACAGCCTTTTTACAGTAGGTGGAAAACTGCTGTTATCTAAGCCTAGTATCGCTCTCTCCAAAGCTACAAGACTCCTTTGGCAAAAACACTAATTTTACCTCACAGAACACAGGAGTTAATGATCAGCCGCTGCCTTGATTGGTTAGTTTGGGATTTTGTGTGAATCCAAACCAACCTTTTAAAATACAAAAGTCACACAGTAACAGAGGCAAACTAACCAATAAAGGCAGCAGTAGACAGGCCATATCTGTGTTCTGTGAGGTAAAATTATTGATTTTGCCAAAGAAGTTTGGTGGCTTTGGAGAGAGCAATATTTGGCTTATACAATGGTGGATTTCCATCGATAGAGGCTGCCTAATGGCAAAGGCAAAGCAGTGAAAACATTCAAAATATAGTTTATGCTTGTCCACAGCAGCACATTGCTTAGCTTCCTGTACTGGGGCTACGTAGATAAAAACATCATACAATCCCACTTCAAAAAATCCAAACTGTCCCTTTAAAATGCCTTTCTGCATGACGTGAAGATCAAAGCAAGACTGTGTAACAAGAGTTTATGCTGAACAGTGTCCTTTGTGGACACAATTAGATATTACAAGATAATGTCATAGTGAATTTCCCTTCATTTTCAAAGTTTTTTATTTTTTTATTATTTTTTTTAATTAGTTGCCTTCATTAATAATAAAGGACCTGCCAGAGCTTGTGGACCGGGAGCGCAAGCTGGAAATAACAAACATCTATTTTCTGGTAGCTACAGCGTGTTCACTTCATGTTTCAATTACACATGTCCCAAACCTTTGAAAAGTTAATTTATGACATGCTTAAACATAGTATAATGGTAACACAAGTACAGAAGAATAATAAAGTCTGCAGATTGACTCAGTAATGCGACCTCAAACTATAGGAAATATTTGCAAACATTAGCCACTATAAGCTACAGGTCATACCAGACCAAATAAGACTCCAGCAGCAAAACCCCTGTGTTTATTGAATCAAGTGAGATTGTTTTTAATCACTAAATAATTTGACTTTTCATTTGTAAAAAGGAAAATTATGTCATGTCTTCCCTTCTGACCTTGACTTCTGTATGACCCTACAAACAGATGCACACACACACACATGCATGCACACACACATGCGCGCACCCCCCCCCACCCACAGATACTCTAATAAAAACATCGGCCTGGGACATTTACTGATTCCATGTTCTTCAGGATTCATTTGTTTGATTGTCTACTGTCCTCTCTGTCTATTCGCCCTTCCTAATCACATCCATTTTATTGTACAATGAAAGTCAACAGATTAATCACAATGAAAGGTGTTTAAGGCAGCCATGACATTAATATTTTAGACTGGGAATATGAAAGCAATACTCACTCTTTGAATCTGGTGGCGACAGATGCGGCAGATAAGAGACGGGGAAAGAGAAAGACAGATTAGCAATTATTTGAACAATAAATCACACACAGTACCTCTTGTTAGCTTTACTTATTGTAATTTACAAGCAAAGTTGGACAATTGGTCTTCATTACAGTCATTTAGCAACAGACTCGTCATTATTATGCTGTTTATTACTACTCTGTTTTTCTTTCTTCAAATCTCCACTCCTCTCTGTGTTATTTGTCTCAGGATGAGTAGCTCTCTCCAAAATGCACTGATCCAGTTTAAATGTGTGTGTGTGCGTGTGCTTGTTTGTGTGTGTTTAGGAGACGGATGAAATTAATAGCCTTTCACGGTGGTTAGCTAAACAAACTATTAGAATTGGCACTGTGGGACAGGCTGCCATGCTGAATCATCTAGGGAAGTGACTGGCCCAGGTGATAAAATGATAAATAGTGCAAAAGGACGTCCTGTGGGAGACACTGCCAGCTTTGACTATTTTTCTGACTATCTGCAATCTTTCTAAAGAAATTCAGACATTTTCTAAATGGCTTGTTATCTTTGTTCTTCTATTTAAAGTCAAAACATCAGGCCCCCTCTTTTATACCAAATGGTTTTGAGGACATAGATTCATGTATTATAGTTGAAGTAGATAGTTTCACTTCAAGCACAATTACATTAATGACAGGAATGACTAACCCAGAAGTCCAAAAAGTACATTACAAAGAACATTATAATCTTCAAAATATAGGCTGTTACGTTTTAATGCGATAGATTAAATAGCTGCCTATGGGATTTACACAATAATGTAATCAATGTATCCTGGAAGCAGGTGTTGAATCGGGTGGCATTTAAGGATGTGGGTGAACTTCCAACTCCGTATTGTGCATATTGCTGCAAGTTTAACTGCAAGTCAGACAAAATTGTGTCCTTTTTCAAAGTCACATCAAAGTTGTGAAAAATGTTGTTTGAGTGCCATAACAAGAGCTGACAGCATCTCGCTTGCGTGGCAGCTATAAGGGCTGCTGACAACTCTGCTACTGGGGTCTTGCTGGTGCTTGTGCAGAACACTGAGACAAGGCAGGTAATCGCAAAACCGATTACCACAGCGTATCATGTTTTGAAAAATGCACAGCCATTCACTGTGTTCTCAAGCGTGATCACTCTTCAACAGAAGAATGGGATTGACCTGGGTAACAGTACCACACCAAGACAGCTTGTTGAAGACATTATTTGATAACCACTAATAAATAAAACAATGCACAGAGGAACAAGTAAAAATTGACTTTGGGCAAGTAGATTACTTTTAGGTAATCTGATCTCTTAACAGTTTATGTTGTCCCTGACTAAAGTGTCACTTTTTTTTAATACAGTTTGGGGATAAAAATATTACCCATAATTCATACTTACTGTCTGTAGGTGATAATGACGATGAGTATGGCAGGCACACAGCAGATAATGATGATAACTGCCAGGGCCAACAGCGCCCCCTCTGTGTAGCCTACAGTCTGCACAGCTTTCTTTACACTGGTCACCACCTCAGGGGTTCGGATCTCCAGAATCCGTCCACCAGGAGGGAGGAAGGGCTGGAACTCTTTATTGATGTCCAAGAGTTTACCATCAAGAAACCTTGAGAGGAGAAACACAATGATGTATCCTGAGACCATAGATACTTGGCAATAAACACCACACATTAACCTCTATTACTGAGTGTAAGCGATGCTGGCACCAAATAAGTATTAATGCGTGGTAGTGAAGGGCACATTTTTTTGCCAGCTAGATGAGTTATCCAGGCAGGAAAATCAGTCACAAAGTCAACGGGTTTAACTCTAAGTCATACAAATACACGCCCACTCACTTGGGCTGTTATAATTGCAAATCTGTTTAGTAGTTTTCTTTATTTTTAAATATTTCTTCAAAATAGCTCCCAGCTATAAGTGACAACAAAACTTAGCAAGTAACTTTTCGTATGCTGCCAGAAAGAAGAAGATTGACTTCAGCTAAATACCTGGAAACTTGTGTTGATGGCAGCACTCCAAAAAAATAATTGAGGCCAATTAATTTAAAAATTATTTAATTGCAATCTAATTTCAGTTAGGCCCTGTCCCATCTTATGATATAAAGCTTTTGGAAAACTGCCATTTTACTTTTCATGGGTTTGTTGGCTAAGTTCTTACTTGTAGAGCTCTTGTCTAGATACAGCTCTATTTGTCAGCGGGTCGATGGCATAAATCATGAGGTCCGACTTGGTGTAGTCTTCCTGCTCCATCCCATCACCATGGCGATGGGGCCCGATGGTTTCTACGACAACCTTTGCTCCCGGTATCTGTTCCTGGACGTAGCGTTCCAAAATGCTGAGGATGAAAAATGATGGATTTTTGACTGATGGGATCAAACTATTCTAGCTCCTTCAGGATACCAACATGGCCAACACAAACAAAAACACACCTCTGTGGACACAGACATGTCCTTTGAAATATGCAAAGACTAAGCCCTCAGACTCTGGTCAACTCCCCGCCACACACACACACACACACACACACACATTTCTTTTACATCCCGCCAGCTAGACAGACTCGTGCTGTGCAATATTGATTCTTCCCCCCTCAGAAACACCTGCTCACAGCAGGAATGGTCCCACTAAGGTGTGTGTTTATGTGTGTGTGGAGCGGGCGAGACAGCAAGAAGAGATGGTAAGTGTTTTAAAACATCATTATCAAGTTATGGGTGTAAGGCAAAGGACAGCAGCAACCTGACTGAGCTGCAGTACAGTGTTTGTCTGTAGGTGCAAAAAGGCAGAAATATACCATAAAATGTGTGCAGGGATGTGCTGTTTGTGTTTGGTATCAACATTTTGCCTTTCTATAAATGAAAGTAAATATATTTGGCAGACTGTGGAGAGAGATAATATTACTTGATCCAAGCAAATTCCTCAAACAAGCTGAACCGGAGCAAAGTCTGAGTATCTTGCATTTAAGCTGCCACTGTGGTGTTGATAAGGTCATGTTTTCAGGGCTGGAGCACCAAATGTTTTGAACATTTGGAATATCTTAAATAGTTTGTGTTGGCTTCAAGGGACAGAGAGTGAGGGGGTAGGTAACAATATCAGGTAACATTTAAAAAAAAAACAATTGGAAAAATTTATCATATTTAGTAAAAAATGTGCCCTCAGTCACATACAAGGATCTGGGCTAAAACCTGAATATCTTAAAAACTATTTTCTCTCCCCCCAACCATGTGCTAGTTTCTGTCATTTTTAGTGGGGCAGCAGATCTTAAGAGGAGATAGCAGCTTAACAGTATATGCCACAAAGAAGTTGTACGCATCAACTGAAAACCTGAAGATTAATTTAAGCTACAGCCCAGCACTGTGTTAATTTCTAATGATAAATCTGTAATAAACATTGTGTTTTGTGAGATGCCTATTCATATTTTACAGTGCTTAGAGCATAATGATTGAAGTATATGACAGCCTTTCCCACGATGCTCTACCATGTCTCATAAGTTGTTGCAGCAATTTTTGTGTGGAAACCATTTGTTACACAGACTTGGTGCAAAATTTAACCATTTTTGACCACTCAAGAATTGACGAAAATGGTCAAAAATTCCTCCAAAATAAATCCATGCTGTGATTTGTTATGAAAAACTGCTGACATTTTTGAGAATTCTGCAAGACTTGCAATTTTTTGGCAATTTGATGGCGCATATTTTTGTCCTAGAGATTGCTCAGAGGCCCTCTTTTTGTCAATGTATCTACATGGGGAAGCCATACATCCTCAATTTGTGGTTTTGAAGATTCATGAGACTGTGATTATCCTAGAGGTCACTATCGGTCATTTTATACTGAGAAGCCAAGACAATGGTCTCACTACATGAGATTGCTACAATGGGGATTAACATCATCACACATGAATACAATTAGGCTCACTGAATCCACCAGAGTCTCAGCTTTCCAGGCAATTTATGCAATTCCAATACTTTTTAGGGATCCCAGTGTGCAGGAATATTCAAACACACCATTTTTAGAGTAGGTGAAAATAACACATTTATACTGTATGATTTCGTCCAAATCTGCATATCTGTGAAGGGGAGACTCTTTGGTCCCCATAGAACCCATT
>JAJHUR010109266.1:1643-14748 GCA_027495735.1 Lutjanus campechanus | reverse complement strand
AATTAATAGGCTTCTTTGTCCTGACTTTCACTTGTAGGTTTATTGCCGGTGTTTTGTCCATGCGTCAAACCTACATGTGCAGTATGTGTCAGTCCACCATGATTTAAGCAAGGAAACACTGTGTAAACACAAAGAGGGAATGTTGTAATACAAAGACTGTAAATTTGCAGGATACACACTTGATCAGGCTAAAGGGCTGTCCACACCAAGAACTATGACAATAATTATAAGTATATTGTTTTGAAAATCAGTCTAACTCAATTGGATGGCAGAGTCTGGACCGCCACTTTATAGTTGTAGTATGGACTTCTTCCCCTGTAAGGCAGCTCACTTTGCGTGATCACATAAGAATCCATCCTGCCCGGGTTCAAGTTGTCTATTTGTGTCTGCACCAAAAGTGATGCTGCCAATCAGTGTCTTAGGAGGGATGACAGCAAGCAGCGTCCATGGGAGTGACTCGTCTTGAACAAATAATGGCATCTCTTGAATTGGTTAGCGTAGATGCTGTGGTAGCATCAGTTATGTCAGAAGTGGAGAGTATTCCTTCATTGAAAGAAGAGCAAAAAATAGCGCTGAAGGCTTTTCTTGATGGATAGATAGTTGCTTCTCTCGACTGGTTTCGGCAAGAGTTTGATATGATTGGTTGAAGTTTGCTTGTGTTAGACGTGATAGACAGTTGGTTCTTCCAAGTGCCTGCCCTTTTCCAAACTGTTTCTAAGGACGGCTTCTCGGATGGTTCTTTGTAACAAACCATCTGATGTGTCAGGATACTGGACTCTTCCATCCATTTAGAATGATTTTGAACAGTATAGTTATGGTTATTGTTCTTAGTGTGGATGGCCCTTAAAGCTGAATTTATGCTTTTCCAGGCTATATTTAAGCCAACGACATGGGTGTCATGTAAACTTAACAGAAATACAATTAACAGAAATCTCACCTCATGTTCTTTGTCCACAGTGAGGACTAGGATGGTAAGCAGCCAGCCGAAGTACGAGCTGATCCAGGAGGTGGGGCGTGGCAGTTACGGCGTGGTCTATGAGGCAGTGGTGAAGCGCACCGGCGCCCGGGTGGCGGTGAAGAAGATCCGCTGCCACTCTCCAGAGAATGTGGAGCTGGCCCTGCGTGAGTTCTGGGCCCTCAGCAGCATCCAAAGCCAGCACCCAAACGTCATCCACCTGGAGGAGTGCATCCTGCAGCGGGACCAGTTGGCCCAGAGGATGAACCACGGCTCC
This sequence comes from Lutjanus campechanus, assembly GCA_027495735.1. Lineage (NCBI taxonomy): Eukaryota > Metazoa > Chordata > Actinopteri > Lutjaniformes > Lutjanidae > Lutjanus > Lutjanus campechanus. The sequence goes on along the minus strand of JAJHUR010109266.1, from coordinate 13,516 downwards.
AGCTCCCCGCTCTACCTGGAGGTGAGGACACCAGGCTGGGGGCAGCACACTGTAGTTTAACAGTAATCCTGCATTGTTGCTGCATTTGTGTCAAATGGTAAATATGTTAGACACAAGCTTTAAAATGCCATTGTGAACACCACCCAGCATTCAGGCTATGAGTGGATCTTGATCACATCATTTATGAGTTCGGACAAGTACTTGCTGAATGTTTGATTTATTTATTTCTCTTCAAGTGGTACATAACAGAGCGGGCAACCTTTTGCAAAGTTTAGTTTGCTATTAGCACATACTCAACACTTCCTGCAGGTGATTCAGAGTAAAAGCCTTCCAAGGAAGAGAATAGATTGACTTGATTTTACTGTGAATTAGATGCAAGAAATGTCACTTAGTCAAGGTTAGATGTGCTTTAACTGAGAGTAGAAGCTAGTATTAGTCAACATTTAGACTTTCTGCTTTTTTGTAAAAGTTAAGTGCACTTGATGGGTGAAGGGTGGGTTTCTGGAGCTGCTTTTTGTGTAGCTTTGGTAAATACCAGTGTGTGTGAATAGAGACACTACTTAGAAAAGTATAAAAGTGTTTTTCACAGTTTCCTTTGATGTTCAACAACTTGATGTCAAGAACTTGATTTACCAATAAAAAAGCTGAAATACACTTCAGCTTTGGATATCAGGCCAGTTTCAAGCAAATAGTTAGTGAAAAGTGCTGGCTATCATAATATCATAATTTGTCCTACCTGCCGGCTGATGTCTTGAATTTGCTGTATAGTATGTGTATATCTGTCTTGATAAAAGAGCAGTTTGAGTTTGGAATTTAAATGATTGACTTGGTGCTCATGTTATGTGATGCCATGCAACTATATGTTGCAACAGTGGTTTTCAAGGTCTGACAAGACAACACTAAGACAACTGCAACAAGTCACTGCAACACTGGCTGTCTCATTTAATCTGAGTTTGCGTAATTACACATGAATTCATCATTGTTCACACTACCAAACTTCAGGGGTCTGTGTCCTGTCGCTTTTCTTTCTTTTTTTGTTAGGAATAAAATAACACTTGCATAAATACAGAGCAGTGGTCAGGGGGATGACAATTGGTTGAGAATTACAGTGAGCAGAAATGTCAGGTATCATACCAGATAAGTAACAACATCCAAAACCTTCCTCCTGCAGCAGCCAGGCCTGCCAATATACGATGTGCTTTAGGGAAACAATGAATATACCAGACAGTAATAAATAAAGTAGACATATCACTGTGTTATTGTCTGACTGTTACCATGTGCTGCTCCACAGACACAACAAGGGTGGCTCTTGAAATTCAGTCTAGAGAGCATAAAGAATACTTTTAGGGTACAATATTGATTTTTTTTTTCCTCAGTCGATACAGATAACAGATGATTATCTGCTTCTCATGGCCGTTACCAATATGATAACCAATAATTTCACATTTTTGTGTTATAAAAGAAATTCATATAAGCTGTAGTTTATACACGTGTGGGTAAGAAAGGCTCCAAAGTAGTGAGCAAAGATGGATGATATCTCATTCCACAGCTCTGACTGAATGAAATCGACATCTGACTGTCTATTACAATTCAATCAGATCAGTTCTGACTCTTGAAACACAAAAGTACATCAGAATTTTTCAGAAATATATTTTGGTTTATTTAGCTAAGAATTCAAATCAAATGCTTTGACATAATCAGTCAAATCACATATCGCATTGTTTTCATCCATAATTTCCACACCGGCGACAACCTGTTTGGTTCTGTTTGATGTCATAAGCAAGACAACAGCATGCTGCACGTACTCTTCAGCTCCTTGGTCTTCACTGTGTTTTGTGGTGGATCACAAACGAAATTTAAAGGTGCATATTGCCAATTCAATGAAAGCAATATTGCTTGATGTTATTGAATTTGTTTATTGGCTTTAATTCTATTATTGGAATAATACATCATATAAATTTACCATAAATATTTTTAAAATAGCCAAATTTGAATGTTATCCACAATCTCAATCCTTAGCTCGGCTGGTTGTCCAAATATAGCCATAAACCTCAATTTTAAAGGTCCAGTGTGTAAGAATTAGGGGAATTTATTAGCAGAACACAACAGAAATGGAATAAAATATTCATAAGTAACTTTTCATTAGTGTATAATCACTGTAAAAGAAGAGCTGTAGTGTTTTTGTTACTTTAGAATGAGCCCTTTATATCTCTTCCATGGAGACCACCAAGTTGGACTGCCATGTTTCTACAGTAGCCCAGAACACTGGCTCTAGATACAGCCTTTCATGTTTTTTTGTGAGCTCACGGTCACTGTAGGTTCTCCTACATGCTTGGAAGCAAGGGTGAGATGAGGGGTTTGCAATCTGCAAGCTCAAACTAGATGCCACCAACCTAAATCCTATTCACTGGTCCTTTTAAAGTGCCTGTAACAATAAATCTGTTGCATCAGATAAACTAATGTTATGTCATTATCTGCCCCACACACTTGCCCTTCTGAAGACTTGTTTGCTTTACACCCCTGCCAAAAGCAGATGTCGTTAATATCTGCAGACTGAATCTTTGCTGGCAAGATGTCGGGCCAAACATTCCTGTCCACAAGTCACAGAGATGATGACAGATCACAGAGGAAGGAGACAACAGCCAGGAGAGGAATCCAACTTGACCCTCTGTAATTGACATTTTAGCAGGCATTTGAAAAACACTTGTTGGTTGGCCACTTGTCGCTGTGTCTTAAAATAGACTAACACTATAATTTGTGTAATGAATTGGAAGCCTGTTGTGATTTACAAAGTGTATCATGATATCCTCTGACATATCCCAGATTATAAAAGGAATGTTTATTTTTCCATCCACCGCCAACCACTGTTGACATATTGCCGTCACAGTGCCTCTGGCAAAGATGACAATAAAGAACTAATAAGTTAAACATAAAGGTCACTGATTTTTCCAGTACTGCAAAGTGCGTCATCAGCAGCATGCTAGTTGTGTCAACTCGTATTATAGTTTTTGGGAGAGATTGCAGTTATGGATAATATTGGCACTTTCACTAAAAAAATTAGCAGTTGAACCCTGATTTCTATTCCTCTGTGTGTGCTGCTGATATGCATTAAAAGAAGAGCTGGATGTTTCTGGTAGGATCTTTTGTGTCTCTGGCCTCTGTGCCCCCACAGTCACGTGAACGTGTTGTCAGGTTGAGGGGGTGGGGGGGCTCCCCTCCCCAGTCAACCTGTCGGCAGCCTGTCATGTCGCAGTGCCTCCCCGCTGTCTGACGGCGGGCACACAGGCACTCTGCCGGTGCCTGATTATAGTCTCTCAGCGGCACGCGGGCTATTGTGAGACCATCCATTCCGTTTTGTGCAGCGCTAGCATTGGACACTTTCCCAGAATCCCTTTATTCCAGCTCCTTTTTTATTGCTCTGTAATGTTCCAGTACGTGCTTACAGAAGAACGAATGATAATAGGGCAGAATTATCTGACCGCACCAACTGTGGGATAATTTGCATCTATTCTTTTTGGGTAGTGGATTCTTTGGCTAGTGGCATGTCAGACAATTTGCAGTCATTTGTTTACAGCAGGGTTTCCTCTAGGTATTTCCTGCTACGCACATTCAGAGCATTTCTGCCTGCCTGTCCAACAATTTACATCAAAATCCTTCATTTGTGGCTCCGCTGACATTTAAACTAATTTTTACACAATTATCAGTTAATCTTTTTACCGATATTTTAAGAGCTATAAGGGATGGGTGATGTGTCACAAATCGAACGCTGTATTTACAATTAGGGCTGCAACTAAAGATTATTTTCATAGTCAATTAATCGCTTGATTATTTTCTCAATTAATTGATCAATAGTTGTTTGGTCTATAAAATGTCAGAAAATTGTAAAAAAAAAAAGTCGGACAGTGTCTCCCAAAGTACAGGATGATGTTCTCAAATGTTTTTTTCCCCCTGCAACTAGGGCTGCAACTAACGATTATTTTCATACTAATTAATTGGTAAGTTATTTTCTCAATTAATAGTTAATATTAATAGTTAATAATTTGTTTTTACCATGTCAGAACCTGGTGAAAAACGTGTCAGCTTGTCTTGTTTTTTTCGCAACCCATAGCTATTCAGACTACTGTCATAAAGGAGTATAGAATCCAGAAAATATTTTCATTTTAGAAGCTGAAATTTTGAGAATTTAACTTTTTTTCCTGCCCACAACCCAACGATATTCAGTTAGCTGTCTTAATGGAATAGAGAAACCAAAACATTATTCAAATTATTCAAATTGATTTATTGATTATCAAAATAGTTAGTGATTCATTGTTGCAGCAGGCTAGTGGTGGACACATTTCTACCATTGCACGGTATATATCAACATATAACCCAACCCTGCCAGTTACATACCAAGTCATACATGCACACACATTGTCTTTGTCTTCAACTGCCACATCAACTGCATTCAAAGCTCACTTGTCTACAGATAATGCTCCAGATAATGGAACATTTATAGTATGTATTATTCTGATCATGTAAAGCCAAATGCGATAATACAAAACTGCATTGCTTTTATCGACTTAAGAAGTGCAGCATCTACACACCCATACAGTAGGTGTTGGTATGCACCTTTTTGATGTTGGGTTGCGATGTGCCAATAAACACTTTTCTTTAACACCATCTCAGCTTTTTTCCCACTACTTGTATTTTAACTGACACAATATTTCAACGACTTAAAATTTCCCAAATGAAAATGTTATGCTGCAAGCACACTGAAACTCCCTTCATTAAATTTAGCTATTATTCTTGAACAAACCTGTAGCTTTTCTGAGTTTAATCCAAAACACCATCTATCAAATCCCAGAAGCGCCTCCCATTTAATCTTAATTTAATGTGAGATGGATGAAACCTCACAGGTTTGTGGTCTGCTGTCAAAAAAGGAGATTAAATGAACTCACTTCCTGCAGCAGGCATAAAAGATGAGAGGCCTCTGACGCTGCTTTGATGTAAAAAATGTCCTGCAAAGGAAGGTGGGAGACAGCCTGTTATGAATACAAAGCCAGAACCACCTCGCTTGTTTAGTTATGAGTGACATTTTTTCTTCTCCTCACACTGCAGAGCTGTTACCCACTGTATCAATAATCGAGTAAGCTAGAGCAGGCCTAAGCGATATAATCATTTTGGTTCTGCTTACTGCAGCTTAGTGTGTTGGGGTTTGAGGTAATGCTTTCCTTTGTTTTTATTTCCTGTAAGTACAGATGTCTGACAGCTTGTTCAGTGGCTTACTTTTGGCTGTTTGGAGATTATTTTTTCTCTTAAGCAGAATCACTTCAGCTTTTATCTTTGCTATTGACACTTTTCAGAGTGCTTTTTTGGGGTGGGTGGTGCTTTTGCCCCAAGGTTGCTCCTTTCTACTGGTCATTCAGAGGCAGGGCAGGCACAGAAAAGACAGCAAACCATGCTCCATGTCTGTCTTGCTCTGCTGTGCTAACAAACTAGTCAGCTTCCTGGAGCACCACCAGCACTAATTTTAGATGACTGTCAAAGAGCAAAGTGTCTGCCTCAAGATCACACACATCAAGTTCTTCCAAAGGTTTCTAAGAGTTAGGGCTGTAGTCAACTAGAGAAAATCTTTGTTGACTGAAGTTCTATCTGCTCTTGAAGCAGTCAGTTGGTTAATTGGGGAGAAAAACATCTGCATCTTGTCTCTAGATTAAATCAGCCACAGAGCGCACTCTTCCTGCTAGCCTAAATGGGTGCTAATCAGAGTTGCACAATATTTCCAAGCAGATTAATTCCTGCAGGTTGGCCATTTTTCTTTTTCACATGTAGCTATATTGTTACCTTCTGTGCATGGCAACAAAGATAATGCTAGCTAAGCTAGTACTGCAGCATAAAGTTCCACGAAAGAAACATGAACAAACAGTTACCAGCATTGGACCTACTACTCTCATTCAGTTTGCCTCAAGTGAGGCTCAACATTAATAGTTTCTCTTGACTGTCCCTCAATATTACAGGATTAGTCCTAAATTGCCCCAGCCTGTGGGATGAGCCATGATAGCTGTACAACATGCTAACACCAAGTTCAACAGTTAAAGAACATAAAACCTGGCAAAACTTTCAGCTCTAGTGTTGGAAGTCGTGTGATGGACAGCCAGTATTGGTCTGTCATCGAGCTTGAACCATTACCAGCTGGCCCTCGTTGAGAAAGCAGTCCAGTGGAGAAAAAACAAACACTTCATTTGTTTCTTCCATCCACTTCCATCTTCCATCTTGTGTCCCCTGAGGCTGGGCGCTGATGTAGCCTGTCACTCAAAAATAAAATACATCAGGCCTGCATATGTCCCTTCCTCCACCCCAAAATAATGGACTAAGAAGTGCTTTTTGTCCTCATGAAAGCAACACAACAATTATAATTTGGTTGCACAAGAGCATAGAAGAGTCCAGCAAAGTTGCAGTATATAGTTCAGTTTTTATTAGTTTTCATAAAATTTAAGGCAAGTAAGTAAATTTTCTATATTTCAGCTCTAACAGTAGTATTTAAGGAATATTTGAGTAGTATCATGACAAAGCTGTTAAGGGCCTGCAGGGGCTGACCCACAGCCATCACCAGTAATCTCATGTTGACTTAATTTTTCTTCTTCTGTGTTTCTACTGCAGTTGGTGGAGACTTCCCTAAAAGGCGAGATCACATTCGACCCGTGCTGTGCCTACTACTTGTGGTTTGTCACGGACTTCTGCGACGGGGGCGACATGAACGCCTACCTGCTGTCCCGCAAGCCCAGCCGCAAGACCAACACCAGCTTCATGCTGCAACTGGGCAGCGCCCTCGCCTTCCTGCATCGCAACCAGATCATACACCGTGACCTCAAACCGGACAACATCCTCATCTCGCAGGCCTGTACGCCGGCCGGTTCGATCGAGCCCACGCTCAAAGTGGCCGACTTCGGCTTGAGCAAGGTCTGCTCCACCTCTGGGCTCAACCCCGAGGAGCCGGCCAGTGTCAACAAGTGCTTCCTGTCCACAGCGTGCGGAACAGACTTCTACATGGCCCCAGAGGTGTGGGAGGGCCACTACACAGCCAAGGCAGATATCTTTGCCCTGGGGGTGATTATCTGGGCCATGGTGGAGCGAATAACCTTTGTGGACGTGGAGACGCAGAAGGAGCTGCTGGGGAGCTACGTACAGCAGGGCTCAGAGATTGTACCCTTAGGGGAGGCCCTGTTAGAGAACCCAAAGATGGAGCTGCTGATCCCTGCCAGGAAAAAGAGCATGAACAGCCACATGAAGCAGCTGATCAGGGAGATGCTGTCGGCCAACCCTCAGGAACGGCCCGACGCCTTCGAACTGGAGCTCAGACTGGTCCGTATCGCCTGCAGAGAGCTGGACTGGGACACGTGATGGACGAGCAAACAGCACCACAGACTCCAGCTGATTAAGCACACGTGCACATCCCATCAGCTACTGTTAACCTAGGTGGTCACACAACAGGGGATTATTGTTTTTTAACTAGGGAACAATAATTAGAGTAGTCATTGTTTGTATCATGGCTTCAACTTTCACCCACTGTCCAAGCACATACAGTCCTCTACTAGCTGTGTCTTTATATTGAAGGGGAGGGGGGCGACACCCACCGCTGCTGCTGCTCCAAACTGCAGCTTAGTCTCAGGCTAATCACATCACAGCTTCCACTTCCTCCATACAGAATCACTCGAGCGTGATGGAAGAGCAAAATGACCCCAAAAAGTCCTGGATTCAATTAAAAGTGAAAGTCAAAGTGACAGTCAAACAGTTTGTCTACAAATACCGTCTTTGGACTTGGTGCTAATTGTTACTAAATGCAATATGAGACATTATCCTGTGATCATTACAGCGTACATTTATCCAAAGGGCCAATATTAAGACACAATCACCTCAATATGTGGAATGTTTGACAGAACCTGACTTACAAACTGATTTCAGCCTGGTACATGATCACCAGCAATGATATTTACATCCAGATTTGATTCTGTTTGGCGTCAAATGTAGATATGCCCTGAATGCTCAGGTAATAAAACCACACAGCATGATGGGATTTGTAGACAAACTTTCAAGGTCAGTTTTGCTCAGTAGTCTCGGAGGGGAAGAATACCAAACTTTGGTGCTTGAAGATAACATTTATTTTCTTTTGAAGGCTGCTTCGTTGGTTGTGTGGGTGGGGGACATTTTATCAGTAAGTGTCCAGCCAGCACGTGCTTGTGTCTGGTGTTTTTTTTTTTCTCTTTCTGCCCATTACAGACTTCCAAGATAAGCTAATTTGGTCCCGGACACACCCCTAACCAGTGTAACAGAATGTACAATGATCAAGACAGGTCACCTTTATTTATATAGAGCCTTAAACACAGGAACATTTCATTTTAATGACAAAGTGCTTCACACATTACTGAACAAGAGAGCCTAACGGATAATTCTGGTTCACTGTATTGCAACTTGGGCTTATTTTGGGGGTTTTGGCCGTCATTCCTGTTAAGGTTGGGTGATATGGCCAACATCTTCTGTCATGGATGTGGGTAATTTGATAAACTAACTAAGTATATATCACAATACAGTAATTGTTCTATAAATTTACTTAAGAAATGGTTTAGAATAACCATACCCTACTTTATCATATTCGCTTATTTTCTTTTTTTTATTTGGGACTTCCCTACAAACAAAAACAACTGGCTCACGAGTCCCCCCCCCATCATTGCAACGGTTGGAAAACCTCCTGCTCTGTATTTACAACTTCAGTCTCTGCTTCCATGTTTTGTTGCCACTCTCTTTTGCTGCGGTTGTTGACAAACCAGCTCAGAGTTGCATTACCGCCACCAACTGTCGCTCTCATGCCACGTGAGAACATAGTAAGAAGTCCTGCTGCCCAAGTCACCTTGCAAGGCAGCTCGATTTGCGAAATCACGCGTGAGTCTAGCCCTGATTTGCTGCATAGCCTGCTCTGAACATTCACCAGACCACCAAGAGATCGCTCCAGCGGTGGAAGCGGTATGTCCATATATGTAGCAGTGGACACATTTCTACTGTTGCATGTTATATACCGTCATATGTCCAGCCTTAATTCCTGTCAGTGACAATAATGGTGGTACTTGCCAAGTTAATTGACGGTTTTCTAAACACTGTTCACCTTAGCTACTGTGGCTACACCTGACAAACTTTCTAGCATGGCTGGTGTGCAATTTACAGTGATAACCAAGACAGATTTACCACTTGAAATTTGTGGTAATGTCTCAAAAATTGACTCTGGGAGGAGTCTGGGACGATAGTGAAAAGTAGTCGTTACTTACAGCACTAACACATACATAATGCTGCTCAGATGTTCATGATCGAAATAAAACCTAACTTGCACATACATTAGATTTGTTGAATTTGAGCTTTAATATAAGTATTAAAAGAATCAGAATTGGCTTTATTTGCCAAATTGATTACAAATATTATTTCAGTTTTACATGAGAAAAGATGTGTGCATCAGTGCAAACTGCTGAGTTTGACTGACATGTTTTCTAGTAATAAGTAGCACAATACAGCATTTAATGTGACCTTAAACTGTGATACTGTAGCCTTTGTTCCGATGCTCCTAATTTAGAACCGTTCTGAGCATTTCATCCAAAAATAAATGGTTTGGAACCTTAAAAGTTGGTTCACAGCTGGAACTAAAAAATAGCCAACGGACCTTGACATAAAGTGAACTGAAGTGGGCATGTCATGTTCTGCAGGTCATTGTGCAATGCCCTTATGCTCACTCAGTTTTTCTGTGTATTGAAGGATGGGGACGGCATTTCAGGTGCCCTTAATTTCAGTTTCACCTCCAAATAAAGTGGTTTGGCTAATGAAGATCCACTGTTGGCTGAGTTATAGCCCACAGTCTGGTGGTGTTTGTTGCCCCACTGGACTTCATTGTGGTTTGATTTCTATTATTTTGGTGAGCACAATGTTAACATCGCCAATAGAAATCTTGTCCAAAACTATCACCATAAAACCCAAGTTGTAATAAACCAGAATTATCCATGAACAAGAAAATCCAAATAAGCGAGCGCACTACAATAAAGCAGGCTGGCCTACATTCAAAAGACTTTGTGGAGTGACTCCCCCACACATGGCAAACAAATCTACTGTCGAGAGAAATCCCTATGTTGCTCAAACATAGATTTAATTATCTGCAAGGTTTTACAAGAGCACTGAAATGAATATTCACACACATCCATTTAGACAAGAGACCTGAATGAGTAAAAGGGGCGAGGGATTCGGTGAATCTCACTGAAAGCACTTTTCTTTTGCTGTTTATATTTATTCCTCAAAACTACCTACTGCATTCTATCGAAGAGCTCTGCGAGGCTGGATTCAGTGCGATAACTGCGTCTGTATTTGTTTACCAGGCGAACACAATGTCAGCCAACAGTCGACTTATGCATGCCATGCCTCTCACCTTCAGGAAAGAAGTGAGAGAAGACACCAGCATGCGCGCGCGCGCGCACACACACACACACACACACACACACACACACACACACACACAGTCCTCCATGAGCCAGAGGATCTCTGCTTTTTTTTTTCTCTTGATACATAATACTGTTGTGTTTAACTTGATCTCCTCTCACTGTGTCACTGCTGCTCGTTTCCTTTGGCTCTGGATCTTACAGTAATCCCTTTCTTCATGCTTCCGACAGACTAATTCTAAGCCTATTAAGTTGTTGCAGCACTTGGCAGAGGATCATACTCGGGACCCCTTTTGCCTTTCAGGTCATACATAATTTGTGCACTTTTACAGGAACCTATAAAACCGAACAATCCTGGCCTCTTCATTGCTCTCAAACTCTGGCGGCAAATCAAAATTTCTCCGACTTGTTGCCAATATTTATCTGCCTTACGGCCTTTAATTCTCCCCCCAGCCCTAATAGTTTCATTTCCTGTCATGATGCGATTGAGATTTGCCTTATTCCTGAAATTCACAGTTTTCTTTCTGACACTAGAGTGGCCTCTGTGATATTGCACTCAAACACAGAATTGGCAGATGTAGTGCTTGAGATGCATCGTGTCTCCACCAAGTCTCAGCGTGGTACTTTGGTATGAATAGCAATACCACCAATCAGTATTAAAATGTTAAACGCCTGTCTGTACTGCAGGGCATCTACGCTGCTTTGGACAATGTTGCTTTGCTTCAAGAATGTGGTATTTTGTGGCGTTTGTGTTCACGAGCATCAAAGTTTGGACTCAAAAGTAGGTCACCCATATCCTCGGAGCTCTAAAGGAGAGGATGATGGGTAGAGTCACTTCCGGCCAGATTTTCTTCCTTCAGCCCTTCTAGACAAGAGGGAGGAGGAGGAAGACACATGGCTTCCTGTGAGGTTTGCCAAACAAATGCTAGGTCCGGGTGTATTGAGAGATTCCACCCTTTGATTTGTTGTATTAAATTCCTTTGCACATGTGTAAATACTGTATAGGATCAACAGGGGACGAACAAGGTTTATGTATATTTGACTGGACGTGCTCTGTTTTCAAGAGCCCGACTTGTTTGACATGTAAATTGCTGTGATGGATTCAATTTTACTTCAGCTCTTAATTCAGCTTCAGTTTACTTCAATCATGGAAAAGATGTGATATATTTACAGGTCAATACTGTTGGTGTGCTAGTGATAATTGTATGTTTGTCATTGGCCTGTTTGTGATTTTGTGTAAGCAAAGCTGGTCTACAACGTGGGTCAACTCCAGTCGTCTTTTCTGTCCGGTACCAGGCTATTTGGAAATGGAACGGTCCTCTGTGGAACTCTGGGACATCAGTCAAACGTCACCACTTTATGCTAGCCCCGATCCAGGATCACCATGCAATGCACCACCGTACTGCTCTGCTGTCTCCTGGAACT
>JAJHUR010109265.1:0-18080 GCA_027495735.1 Lutjanus campechanus | reverse complement strand
AGTAATAAATAGAAACACAATGACTGGGTTGCACCAACAAAGATTCATTTAAGCTCTAGTCAGAGTTTAGCCAAACTTTAAAATGTAGCAAAGTTTAGTGAGATAAACCGAAATTATGCAGACTTTTATCAATATGGAGATACCTGCTTACCCAAATTAAAATAGGTAAATAAATGAAAAATACATTAGAGTGTTGTTGAGACCTACTAAGTATAATATTATTTTGCTTGGTAGCTAGCTAAAAAGTAAAAAAAAAGTTATATTATTTGCTAGTAAGCTAAAATTCCACAATTAAAAACTGTCAGTTTAGCAAATCAAAGTTTAGTGTGAGAAACCAAAATTACAGAGTTTTTCCAATATGTAGATGTCTAAAAGAGACAAATAAAAAATTAATTTGAGTGCTATCGAGACCAAGTAAGTACAGAATTAAATGGATTGCTAGCTAGCTAGCTAAAAAGTTAACAGAATGTTACATTTTTTGCTAGTAAGCTATAAAGTAGTATAAATATTACATTGTTTGATAGCTAGCTAAAAAGATAACAAAACATTATACTGTTTGGTAACTAGCTAAAATGTTAACTAAACATTATATTGGTTGATAGGTAGCAAAAAGGTTAGCTAACCTAGTTAGCCTGCTCGTGATGACTCAGCTCGACTTTCTCCTCCTTTCAGAAAAAAACTTTATTTGAATTATCAACTGGAGCGAAAGAAAGAAGCATCATAAAACTCAACTGGACTGAGTCTGTCCTTTCTTCAGTGAACTTGATTATTTTGTTCAGTCCATCTTTAAAAGGCAGTCATTTTACTGCATACTGGAGTTTTGGTGCAACAGAAAATTTAATCTAGTTTTAGGGTAACAACTAAACAGGTTAAAAGTGAATCTTTCTTGATTTTAAGATTGTTTGAGAGTTTGCTAAACCATGATTTAGTCAGGTTTAAAAATTAATCAGTGTTGTTTCACACAGAAAATCTCAAAAGACAACAAATCTGTACAGCAACTAATAGTAACATAACCCCGTCCCACACTGAACATAAGCGATGCTGCTCTTTACTGATTCAAATTTTGTCAAACCATAGCAATGACTGATAACCAAATCAATATTTATATTTACTAACCTTTGATGACTGATGGTGAGATGAAACAAAGCGAACAGAGACACATGGATAAGATAGGGTAAAGCATAGATTTAGACACATACAAAGATGCACAGACACACACACACACACACAATATATGCACAGGTAAATGCACACACACACGCACAGCTGCATGGTGCTGAGCCACTCCCAAAGCTTGCAAATAAGAAACCCAAATGAAGCAGCCATGCTAACATTCTGTTTAACCACAGAAAGCAGATAAAAGATGTGCACATTTTAAGACAGCATATTTAGTGACATAAAAAGCCAAAAGTCATCATCATACTTACTCTTTCTCAAGTGCATTACATGCTTGAGTATCAGTGGTGGATGATAGCATTAGCTACCAAGAGCAGGGTGTAGTTCCTGTGTGGCCCAACCTCCTCAGCTATGTATTATACATCAAGAATAAGGAACACAATATTGCAACGCATACCAAAGTTATTAGGCTTGTAGTAATTAGTTTAAGTAATTAGTTTTAGCATGAGGGCGCCCAGTAGCCAGCAGCCGATGAGTCTGATAGTGTCATAAATTAGCCTGGAGAAGACAAGCTAACAACAGGCGAGTGCATGGACGGCAGCGAGGAGCGAGTCAGGTGTAACAGGCCATGACTGCACTGGAGTGCTCTCAGCATCGTTTAGCAGTGTCCCATTACACAGGCACTGCTGGGGGAAAAGAGCCGCTGTGGGGCTGAGCCAGAGCTGGACTGAGAGTTCAGTTCAGAGACTGATGATATCTGCAGCTGGGCTCAAATGAATTCAGCTTGTTAAATGTGGCATTTTTGCATCAATAAATCAAATCATAACAACTAATCTAGAGATATTTATATATGTTACTGCAAACAAACATAGCACATCAACAAATATCAGCTCACCGGATCAAATCTCCTTTCCTAGGGCCAAAAAAGCTTTTAGCAAACTAAACCCCTATTTCTACACCTGTTTAGCTACACACAAGCTATTGGCAACCTAACCACTTGCTAAACCACCAGTGTTATTTCCACACCTGTTTATCTTGCTGACACACAAGTTGTTAGAAAGCTAAACCACTATTCCCACACCTGGTTAGCTACACAAGAACTGTAAGCAAGCTAAATGCTCTCAAACTATTAGTGTTTGACCTATTTCCATACCTGTTTAGCTTGCTAAGCTGTTAGCAAATTAAACCAGTAGTCATGTGCCTGTTAAGCTACACACACGCTGTTAGAAAACCTCAGCATTATTTCCACCTGTTAAGCTTCACTTGCTTTGCTTGCTAGCTACATTTATCTTAGCTCTATACATGTTGAGACTGTTTAACAAAAACACTATTTCCACATCTGTCTAGCTACACACAAGCTATTAACACCCATCCACTTGCTACACCACCAGCGTTATTTCCACACCTGTTTAGCTTGCTAACACATGGGCTGTTAGAAAGCTAAACCACCATTCCCACATCTAGTTAGCTACACAAGAGCTGCTAGCAAGCTAAATGCTCTTGAACTATTAAAGTTAGACCCATTTCCACGCCTGTTTACACACACACAAGAGCTGATAGCAAGCTGAACACTTGCTAAACCATTACACCTGTTTAGCTTGTGTTTAACTTGTTAGAAGTGATATTGTTCATTTATTAATTACATTATTAAAATGTATAATTTGTATTTGCATACTAACTTTTAGTGATGGTTTAGACAGTGAGAAGCATATTTTATACTTTAGCAACATTTTTAACTACAAAACTGATGGCTTCCTAGAAAGTTAGACCCATTATCCTAATGAGGTAGTAACATGTAAAGCAGTGCACTTGATGGCTTATTAAATGAGAATTTCATGACCTTTTATTAAAAAATTATCATAAAGGCCAGAGATCTTTTGAAAGGTCAATGAAAAAAATCCTGACAGCCTGTTTGTCGTCCTCCGTTAGACATGTTTAGAGGAACTTTGATCTTAATTTTGAGAAACTCTGCCACTAGCAGCGCTAATGATGTGTGAAGCAGGTTATTATTTATCTTGCAATCATATCATACATTAAAAAAAGCTTTAATGTGATAACGCAAATAACACTTTAAAACTTTGCCTAATTACATCCTTTAACAGTGCCTTCATGTAGTGGAAAAGTGAGATTTCATGCAGCTATGACTTCTTCTGCAAATTATTGATTCTGCTCAAACTGTCAGAAACTAATTGCTCAAGCAGTGAAGCTGTTAATTTATCATACAGACTAACAGATGGCACAGTGATTGTTTTCCCCTAAACACTCAGAGGTACGTATCCATCAGAGAGAGAAACACTCTGACTGAACAATCTCGTTATTTAACAAATCAGCAAAAACTATCAGATCAGTGCAGCCACAAATATCCCAAAATATAGCCATATCAAGCTATAACAATACAGTAATAAAGCTTAAGGTACTGAAAAATAAATAAATAAATAGCATAAAGGACCAAACAGAAATTCAGAGACTTGGTTTGTAAAGTTTACAGCCTGTCACATGCTGTTACGTTGCTCTGTGTACAATGACAGATAAACAAACAAGAGCTGAAACTTGTTTACCAACTCCTCCCTTTGACCCTCTGCATGTGGTCCCGAGGATGTTTTTTTAATAAGTGCGCCAGCTAATATAAGAATATATTTATGGTTCCCTTTACTTCCCCATTGAAATGTCCCCCCTGTGTAACAGTAATGCACATTGACTGACAAAGGGGAAAAAAACTAAATGCACGCAAGCACGCCGAACAGCATGCAGCACGGCGCGCACCGCTTTGCTTGGCACAGCAACCAGCTGCTGTGGCATGATGCAAGCCACTAATGGATTTCAGTGCACAGCGGTGCCGCTGTCGCCCTGCGTCTGAAAGGCCTCTTAGCCTGGCAGCTGGACGCTCAGTTTTCTATATGCACCGGCGACCGAGCGCCGGAAACCCAAGATGCGCTTATGCCAAGTTACCCAGGGTTGTGTTGCCGTGACAACATACTGTAATGAGCTGTTTCTGATATCTTAACAAGACCATAAAAGATCAATTATGGCAAAGACGGCAAGAAAAGTCACAGGAGTCAGAGAGGAAAGGAAAGAAGACAGAAGAAAAGGATTTAAAAAAGGAAGATACCCTACAAAAAAATCAAAAATCAAATGGCTGAGAAGAGGATCAAACTTTTCATTCTTAAAAGAGGAACTATAACAGGTGTAGTGCTTTGATCGTGTTATAAAACAGCATCAATCCTTCAGCTTGGGGCCAATAATAAATCTGGTGTCCACTGATGTCTTTGTCCATTACAAACGCACTGTGGATCTCAGCTCTGTCTTCACCTCCGCCTCCTGCTCCTGCTGATGATGACCCCCCTCGCTCTGCGCCTGGGAGGGACCCTGCGCGATCAACGTGCCGACTTTAAGCGAGGCTCCCTCAAGCACATCCTCCAGGCTTGCCAGACTGCAGCAAAGCAACCTCATTTCCTGCTCCGCTGCTTTACAAATGGCTCCTGGAAGCTGAACCAGGACCAAGGATGGAGACGCGCTGATGGCCATAATAGCCGTATGATTAGAGCGGGCAAAGGTCCAGCTCAGTGTGCAGACGGGACACACCTCCCTGACCCGGCCTCACTATTTCATCTGTTTGAGAACAAAAAATTACAAATGATGGAAGATGTCTGGAAAACTAGTTCATAATTATTGCTTTTAGTCCTTTTTTGACCTCTTTCATGGAAGCAGTCCTTGTTTTTTTGTTTCTACACTTTCCAAAGATCACATGTTAATTAAATGACTTTTTTTTTTTCTCTGATTTTGGATTTTCAAGTCAGATTTTCTAAAGTTTGAGCTTCTGCTGATATCTTTTTGCCTTGCTAACTGCTAATTTTCCATGTTCTGATATTCATTGGATGGATCTCTGTGAGATTTGGCACAGATACAGATACTGGTGCCCAGAGGATGAACCCTTAATACCATACTGACTATCTACAAGAATATCTACAAGATGGCTTGCCATGAACATTTTGTACAGACATTCATGGTTCCCAAGATGATGCATTCAGAAGATCCGCTGACTTTATCTGTTGCAATCAACTTGACATTTGTGGTTTTCAGTCAAGTGTCTTGACAACTATTTGATGGATCGTCTCAAAATTTGTTTCAGAATTGTAACAACCAAACTACAGCCACATTTACATGAGGCATATTTGGTTTAAAAGCCAAAAAACAGAATAAAAATGCTCCATATAAACACCTCCATCAGACTGAAATTTCAATCGGTTGCAAAGGGGTACTTTAAACCTTTTCATACACTGATCAAAAGAAAAATTATAAATTTTGAGTCACTATCATCACCTCAAAATTCACTGCTAAACATTGATATGTTAGATTATGAAAAGGTTAACATACTGACGTTAGCATCTAGCTCAAAGCACGGCCACTGGCATAGCTGCAGACTCTTATTTGCAAGTTAATCATGCAAAAGAGAGAAAAGAAAGAAAAGGTCAAACTAATTTCTTTCTGAAAATTTCTTTCTTCCCAAAAGTACTTATTATTACTAAAAACAACCAGTAAAGGGTTAATTAATGTAAGTGGGACCAACTTGAGGGGAGATGAAACAGCAAAGTCCCTGATTGTTTACTGTTTCTCCAAATAACTTAAATTCTGTTTATTTGCCATGGCTGACCACAGATGAACAATTAGTCTACAATGATGTGCAGTGTCAACTAGAGGTTTTGAATATGAATATATGTCAGAAAAAGCATCATTACTTTACTAAAATCATGGAAACAGAAACACTGCGCACTGCAGCAAAACAAATCCACAAGTTTAATATGAAGTCAAGAACTTCCTGAGTGCACCTTCTTTACAGAACTCCGCCCGTCTTCGCCTCATGCCGCACACTGTATGAAATACTGGATGAGAACTCGCGTGCGACACACAGCCCAAATGTGTGATGTGTTACATAAGCAGTTAATAGGCTTAATTTCCTGACAGGTAACCTACATACTGCTCTGCTGCTTCTCACACACCGATCAGCCGCTAGTCCCAACAGCATGAAGAATCATCCTCTCTGACTGACACCGTACGCAGGAGATATGAAACACACACGATGGCGGCGTGATTAAATAATCCCTCTCACGTACTGTACAGAAAAGAAGATTTCGCTCGTGTGCTTATTTTAGTTTTCTCTGTTAATGCATGTTTCATAATGTGAGAAAAAGCACAAAATTAATGGAATTTTAATAAGATTATCATTAGTGACTTTGTGGCTAGAACATTTTATTTGCACACAACATAGAAATAAAGAAATAATTTTAGCCATTAGTTGAAAATCTAAAACAGACAAACAAAAACACACTTATAAATCTATCTGGGGAGCACAGAAGCTGATTTCCGCTGCCTTTCGTAATGGCTCTATCACAGCTGCATGGCTTTTGTATTTCTTTATCCATTAGCGAAACACAAAAATCCAAATAATTGCTCAGACGTCCAAAGCTGCCCAAAGACATTAAACGCAATAACAACGCCAGATACTTAAATATAAAATTAGCATTCGACAGATTTAATGAAGAAAGTGTCTTCTTACCTGAAATTAAAGTAGCTGTTTTCAGACATGTTTTCAGAGCTACTCTGCTGACAGGTAATGTGTGAAATGTGTTAGCATTCAGAGCAGTGTTAGAGGTTGAGAACAATTATGTTGTTGAAAACTAAGTGGCACTGGAATGACAGGCAAGTCACTCAGCTTTGTCTCTTCTAGCCCACTCACTGAACTCTTGACTGCACTGTTATTATGAACATCTCGGCACTGTGTCATAAACTAAGTGATTTTTCTCGGCTTTAGACGGGAACACTAAACAGTCCACATGGAGGCAAAACTAAATGAATGTGTTACACAATGCAGTGGCAATTGCAATTTGATCGATACCTGAACAAAATGCTGCCAAGAAAAAGCAATTTTCTAAGAGAAACTGACTTTCTGCACCCACCAACTTCTGAAAAAACATTTTAACATTTATTTTAAATAAATTATATTTAAGAGAAGCCAACGTTGAAAACAAGTGCTGTAAAAGTTGTTTACTGTTTGGTAAGTCCCACCTTCCTTAGTTACTGTTGCTACAACTGTAGCGTTCACAGATTTAACATAGAAGTCAGCAGTAACTGTAAGGTCTTGCACAGAAATTTTGAAGGACTTCCACAGAAAAAGGAACTTCTTCATGGATTTTGTCGGCTAAAATGGTGACTCTCGCTAGCACGTTTCTTAAGTGTAGTTAGCTATTGCAAACTGACTTTTTAATGTCTCCATCTGACACATTTTAAAACAAGAACCCTGCAAAATTGTCTGAAATATGTGAGGTTACTTAACGGCTGTGTTCATGATATAACGTTAACACAAAACAACTGAGGCTAAAGCTAGCTACCTCCCAGCAAACAATGATTGGACGGTGAAATATAACACACATGAGCATATGATAGACAACAGAAATACACTCATTAATGTCAGAAGAGGAAGCACAGCAGACCTTGAAAGGGTTACCTTTCCAGACCAGCCGGACTACGATCGCCTCAGGAAAAGAGATGCGGGAAGAGCTAAGCTAACCTGGCTTAGACCAAAGAGAGCGAGCCAGATGTGCCAGACCACATCCTCCTCTTCAAACCTCCCACATTAAAAACCCTAATTTATCCTTTTGAATAATTGGTTTTGTGGTGGTATGTAACACAAGTTTGGCTGCAGGTTGTAGGCTAGTTAGCCCAACATGCTAAAGTTTGCAGTTTACGTTTGAGCAAATAAAGACAAAGTTTAATCAATTCCTTGCATTTGTGCACCGCTTCACCATGTAGAGAAATGCAAAGCTGTTGTTCAGAGGAGAGACTTAGTGAAAGCTGAATTTGATCAATACTTCTGCAGAGGAACCTTTGTAAAACTGACTCTGACTTCACATTCACTACACAGAAAAAGTGCAAAAATATTCTCAAAATGAAAAATTATTCTGATTGGATTAGCAGCTTCCTGCAGCCCCTCAAGGCCAAACTAGGCTGCCTTAAAAAAAAGAAAGGGCATTCATATTTACATGACCTCAAGCTGCAGTTTAGCTGCAGTGGTGACACAGTGGTTTGAAGGACAAGCAGCAGTTCATGAGGGTTGATTGATTGATTGATAAGGGTATTGATGAACTCACTCACTCACTCTCTCTGTGTGTGTGGGAATCGATATCAGCCTCCTATCGCTTCTGACATCATCAACCAGACCCTGGACTGTCCCGCACAGCCAATACAAGGTTAATTCTAGCCTGGATGACTTCCCTGAGCTTGACTTTGTGTTATATTTTCTTTATTTTGAGGTCACAGGAAGGTAAACATAATATCATCATGCATTTCTCATGTATTCAGACTGACCTACATAGGCTGAATGTTGCCACTCAAAACCCTTGATTCAAACGCCTCTCCTGGCCGCCTATGTTGTACACTGCTGCTAAAACAATCCATTTAAACAGTATAACATAAGGCCATTGTCCCTTCCAAACCCCCCGCACTAATCACATGGTCATACTCGACAGCGCCGAGTGGAATAATGGCACAGTGTCGTACACAATCAAGTGAAATCAGAGATCACTTCGAGGAGATTTAAGGAGGGACGCTCTGATTGTTGATTCCTCTGTGATGCAGATCAGTGGACGGCTGGCTGGGTCCGCAGCACCCGAGTCGACTCCGTCTGTGAAGACTGATTGAATAAGGCTACTGATGAGGCTATTGTGGCTGTAGGAACGTGGTGTGAATGCCTGACAGGCCCATGGCTGCCGTCAATGACTGGCTGCCATTGTGGCGAAGCACTGGGCCGTGACCTCCCCAGCTGTGGTATATAGCATATCATGAGCCACTTAAATGAGTATTGGGATTGTGCAGTTGATAGAAAGATCATTAGGATATCATTGCTGCAACCAAATACATGCATGAAGCTCCATTTTCCATTTGACCCGACAACTTTGCTCATTACAATGTTTATATAAGCATTATGGGACACTCAGAGTTCATCATTTGTATTCTCATCCACTCATTTGTGCAGAGGACAATGCAGTCTACAGCATTTCACCTTGTTTGCTGGTTATTTAAGCTATGTGAAGGCAATAGTGCCTCGAGGTAAAATGGAAAAAAAATAGAAATGTTTGCATAAATTTGTTCAATTTAATGCCACAGTGAGGAAAAACAAGCTCGACACACAGCTAATCTGACTGTGGAAACAGAGGAATAGCTTGTGAGCCTTGGCTTGTATGTGATGTTAATGAATTTGTTACAGGTTGTGTGATGTGCGTCACGTCACTGACAGTGTATTTATAGCAGCCTTTGATATACAAACATTGAATTCTCACTTAGATGTCCATAATTGCAGATCTTAACATGCAGGGCTTCTTTGAGACGCAGCACCCACTGCAGCTCTGCAGATGTTAATTTGAGCCGTTTAAGAGAAGTGATGTTCTATGAATGTAGTGTTTGTATTGATGAAATTTCAATTCAGTTTTATTCCGGTCGTGTAGTTAAATATTTTAAAGGTACTATATGGAATTTTCCCAAAAATCCTTGTTATTAATGACACCAGTAGCTGTTAAACTGCAGTCTGCATCATGTTGCTCAAACTTGTGCTTGGCATGCTCGCACTCTGCGAAACAATGACGTGACATGCACTAAACTGAACATGATTGATCGCCATCGTGTTGAAAGCTGGGGTAGGTAAAGTTAGGCATATGTTGTTGTTGTTTGTTGACGTCTCTAAACTAATGTTAGCTAGTGCTTCACACTGTTGGCAGTGTAGGGGAGCTGAAGAGAAGGAACATAAACATAACATCCTTTGGATTTTCACAGAAAACCCACCCAGTCATAGAAAGTGTTTTCTTTAACGACTGACTGATTAGACAGGCTGCTTTCAATTTCATTTCCATGCATGCAGTAATGTCACTGCGGCAAATATCAAGGGACATTTACACAGAAAACTAGAGCCTGTAGTTCTAAACTTGACGGGACAGAGGAAACTAACCAGTGGAGACAGTTAAACAATCAAAGAAGTTGTCTCATTGTGCGTAAATGCGCACACAGCCTTCCTCTCTTGCTCTGGGGAGACACACCCTCTTTCCCATTCATGACCCATACGCTAGGCAGAATGTTTACTTTTATAAACCTTCCCACAGATTAACCATAGTGTCCACGGTTGTTATTGTGGTCCGTGCATTTCGAAGAGGTAGACTTTTGTCACCACCACAGCCAACATCTGGACATTTAACAGCAATAGCTTTCTGGGTGTAACAGTTCAACTTAGGAGTGCAACAAGGCCTCCAACAAGGTCTGAAAGTAATATAGTAATATAACGAGTGATATAATAAGCAATGTTATATTATTATTACTTTTTTAAAAGAGTAAAAGTAACTGATTGTACCTACAATTTCATCTGGAGGAGATCTTTAAGGGATCACAAAAGTTATTAAATGTTAAAGCAATCCATCCAATAGTTGTTGAGACATTTAACTCACAACAACAAATGTCAACCTTATGGTAGCATTAGAAAAAAATCACCAAAATCATTTGGATTCCTTATGTACAAATGTGCAAAATTACATGACAATAGTTGCTGAGATATTTCATCTGGATCGCCTGAGAGACAGACCAGCGTCACCATCCATAGGGCCAAAAAAAAATCCTCTGATAAAACAGATAACTCTGCATTAAACACAATGTGAACAACAAACTGCTTTTGACCACTCTCGCCCACTCCCACATAAGTACAATCAGGAGGGTTCGTGACACGATGCTGAGTCCCAACAGTGACTCATCATCAAAACAGAGCTTGTCCTCTTCCCCAGTGGAGAAGAGTTGTATAACTTCCTGATAAATGCCCTCTGCCGCTCTTCAGTATTCATCTCTCTCACCAGATTTTTTGAGTGCATATGTCTGTGTGTCTGTGTGTATTCATCTTTGCATCCCTGGAAGTCCTACGAAAAGTTTTCTTGACTTATTAAGGGCGACAGCGTCCAAATAAAAGTGAGTCTGGGGTTTTTCGGGGGTTTAAAATAGGCGGGTTTATGAAAGAGAAGCACTGCTTTATGCCAAAATATTTGTCCAACACTACTTAATACAATGTCTTTTTTTTAATATGTCATGACTGGAGGCAGGCCACATATTTTTGGTTGAGTTTCTCAACTTCAGGCTCTTTCTTGTTTTTTGGTCGTGTGTGTGCTAGTGTCATAATTGACCACAGCTAATCTTGATACTACTGAACTGAAAAACCTACTTTATTAACTTTTTTATTTCATATCTGACCTGACTGCTGACTCCTCACTCCTCTGCAAGTCATCATCAACCGCTAGGTTAAAAACAAGACCTACCTCGTCTATCACAGGCCACATTTTGTCTTTTATTGTGGCTCAAAACCTTGCATCTGTAAAAACATTTTGTCCAGAGTATCTTCACCTGAGCTAGCTTTTGCATCCATGGCTTTGGGTCATTTAATCACTTTCTGGATAAACTAGCAAAACTGTAACCTAAAAAGTTGTTTATTATCCTAATATTTGCCTTAACCCCAAGATTAAGTCCCACTCCTTCTTTGGTTTTACTGGTGGACTAAACAACCAACATTAAAGGTGCATGACGCCACCTACTACGCCAGCTGCCTGGCAGAGATCTGCACTTTACTGATAGCACTCTACTAGATCTGTTTACAAACAGGTTGCTGCTTGCCAGTAACAGATTTAACAGGTTTGACTTTTCGTCTATCTTTCTGAGTTTTACTTTGAGTTTTCCCTTCCTCAGCTTATTTTGCAGAGCTGGAACACCCTGATGGAGCAAACATATTGAACACACTGATTAAACTGAATTGGCTTTTTCTCCATATGGCTGCAGACACAGTTTTCCATGTTCGGTCGAAGCGCTGCCAAGATCAGCTGAGATTCACAGCTACAAGCAAAAACACCAACCTCTC
The DNA here is from genome assembly GCA_027495735.1 of Lutjanus campechanus. Classification (NCBI taxonomy): domain Eukaryota; kingdom Metazoa; phylum Chordata; class Actinopteri; order Lutjaniformes; family Lutjanidae; genus Lutjanus; species Lutjanus campechanus. The sequence continues at coordinate 6,034 of JAJHUR010109265.1, read as the reverse complement.
AAAAAATCAGCCTGAACACCACAGAGTGCACAAAAAATAACATGTATTTTGCTCATAAAAATGTGTGCAGGATCTCAGTGCGTGTTCTGTGAAAATGTAAAAGGGACGGGAGGAGCAGGGCGAACCTGCAAAGTGTGAAAACAACAGACGGATTCACTGGGAAACCCAGCACTGTGTAATTAACATCTGTTATCATAATAGAGGTCAAGTAGGAGAAAATACACAGAAAAGCCCAGCTTCCCCTAATCCCTCCTTCTCAAAATGGAAAAAAATATATAACCAGATGAGACGCAGGCCATCAGTGTGTGGCACGAAATCACCATCATTCCAGAGCCTTTCTTTGTCACTGAGCGCCGACTTCTAGTGCACTCTGAGAAACAATGGTTCCAAAAGGGTTGTTCCTGCAGGGTGAAGTTCTACTCAGAGCCATTCACTTGCGAAGAACCCTGTTTTGATGAAAAGGTTCATCATGGGTTCTTTGAAAGACTAAGGGCTCGATTATGTACGCTTTTCATCCGAAGAACCATTTTTGGAAGAAAGAGTTCTTCATTGATTGTTGAAATCCTCGAAAAACTCTTTTGTCTTTGTACCATAAAATAATAAGTTTCTCAGCAGAAACTCATTGGTGGGTTCTAGATAAATCCCTTACAATATAAAAGAGTTCTCAGCAGAAGCCCTTGAGTGGGTTCTAGATTCTCAGTTGAACGCCCCTGTGTTGGTTCTAGATAAAAAACCCTTGGAATTAAAAGGATTCTCGGTAGAACCCCTCTTGGTGGGTTCTAGATAAAACCCTAGGATTATAAAAGGGCTCTCAGTAGAACCCACTGGATGGATTCTAGATAAAAACCTTTGGATCATAAAAGACTTCTCAGTAGAACCCCCTGGGTGGGCTCTAGATAAGACACCTGGAATATAAAAGAGTTCTTGGTAGAACCCCCTGCGTGGGTTCTAGATGAAATACTTTTAATATATTCTCTGTTCTACTGGGTACTCTGTAGAACTCTGTGAAAGGTTAGTGGAATTGTTCTACCAGTAACCACAAAGGGTTCTCCTGGCTGAAGGACCCTTTATGGTTGTAGTTAGCACCTTTTTATCTCAGAGTGTGGGTATTATAAGACTATTATCATGGCCGACAGTCAAAGCATTTCCTCTGCAGCCAAACCTCCCATCTGTCTGTGTTTCCAGATAATATGACAGCTCTGACCGACGGTTAATGGCCAGGAGCATTTCAGTCATTTCACTCCTCCACTTTTCATTTTTTTCTTAAATTTTTTCTTTTACTTTCACTTTTATTTCCCCCCGTCATGAACCCTGTTAGAGAACTGTGACTGAGTCATCCGGCTTGGAAAAAAAAAACCTTCTCAGGCTGAAACACTTCAGGAAATAGACACCACCGCCGCTGAGATTATGCCTACTCATTTTGGTGTTTGAAACGTGACGGACATCATCCCTGGTTATCAGCAAATATTCTGGAACATATTGTGAGGCGTGTGTGTCTGCCCACATCCAGTCCCCTTCAAATGATTTTCTCTTTTTTTTTTCTTTTTTTTTTTGTGCCAAAGATGTCTGGTTTCGTCCTGCGTCACCGGACGAATAACCAACAGGATTGGAGGGTGGGGTTGGGGTTCCTTCGTGCTGTCATCTTGCGTATTCTTCTACGTCACATGGCATCAGCTCCTCTGTGGCCAAGTGATGCATTCGTGGACGTAGCTATCACATGAGTTTGCTAGTTTCTGGGGAAGGGGAGAAAAAGACCTTGTTCACAGACGGATGCCTATGCAGTTTATAGGTTAAAGGGATAGTCCAGATTGTTTGAAGTGGGTTGGAATGAAGTACTTTTCCATAGTCAGTGTTATTACCTGCAGCAGATGGTGGAGAAGCAGGAGGAGTACCAGTGTAGGAAGCTAAGCAATGTACACTGTAAATCATTTAAGCTGGTTCAATATAAAAAATGTAAGCTCTCCTGCTGTCTTAAATATGTGAGTTGGGTTGAAAAAAATGGTTAAATTAGTCTTATATGATTTCAAAATGTTAAACAAATTGAGTTGAGTGAACTTGAGAAAAGGTTAAAGCTCAATAAGTTTAAGATATTAAGTTGTGTCAACTATGACTATTGAGGTAAGGAATGAATTCAGAACAAACCTTAGTCATGGTTAACATTGTTTTCATTATTATGAAAAGAAACAACCATTATTTATCTCAACATATATTAAAGACACACAGAAAGTTTCCAAACAATGTAAGCTGGAAATCTTAATTTAAAGAGCTGAGTGAAATCATAGCTGTACATTTATAAGTTCTGAAGTTGTTTGAAAAGTAAAATTAAAAATTTTAAGTTGATTTAACTTGAGATAAACAAAAACTTCATAAGAAAATATAAGTTGCTTCCTGTATGATGTTTTTTACAGTGTACTGCTATATTAGTCACCTAAAAAAACATCAATATCAGTTGTAAGAGTACACTATATTTAGAATATTTTCACAGCTTGACCTTGCTATCAGCCAGCCTTTTTCTGACGGGAAACTGCTCTGCTGCTTTGCAGAACATCGGAGTTGCTTGTCTTCCACAACTTTGATCAGTTTGTTTGTTTGTGTTTGTGTTTTAAAGGGTTCATTCGGACTTACCGAAGTGTTTTTCCCAATGGAGTTCGGTTGCTTTAGACAGAGCAATATCTGGCTTATGTCTGATGACAAGGTAAAACAGTAAAAAATATTCTAAATATAGCGTACACTTAAAATCATACTGATTTTTTTTAGGTGGGCCTTTTTAAGTGGCTAAAATAAGTTTTACCTCTGACTCTAGGGTGACCAGACATCCTGTAAAAAAAGAAAATGTCCTGTTTGTTTTTTGTAAAATATATGAGTATTATTGATATAGTTTCACTCCTGTATTGGACTGATTAGACACAAATAACAGACTGTTAATGTCATTTGACCTGTATTAGACCTATTGACAGAGAGTGCAGCTGCCACTGTGGGAGGAATTTATGATAAAAATATGACAATCTTATCTGCTCAAAATACGTTTAAACTGATTGTAACATATCGGTCACCCAATGCGAAATGTTTCATGCATCTTGTGAACACAGCTGCCGTGCTTCATATCATCTCCACAATCTGTAACTCGTCGTCATAATATTAATTAATCAGAGTTATTCTATAACATTTTAATCCTTCTGACAAGACACCCTCACCACCAGCTCCACCCATTCTCATCTGATCACCCCACTCCGTCCACATTGCTTAGCTCCCTTCACTGATACTCCTGCTGTTCCTCTAAAAATGGGGCGTCCTAACTGCTATCTACTGCAGTTAATACACTAAGGACCTTTCATCTTATGTCATAAAATAATAAATATATGATGTACAGCTGGTTAGATATTACAAACAACCTTTTTTCGAGCCTGCAGCCTACAACCATTTATCACTTTCTGCTCTTTCATCTCCCCCGAGGCTCCCCTGTCAGTCTGAGGACACCTGGGGGGTATAGACCAAAAAACAGCCAGTGCCTCTGACCCTGAAAATAGAGGTCACAGCGGTTTTACATATTCCCCTCAGCGCACAGAGACGAGGCCGTGCAGGTAGGCTACTGTACTGGGAAATACATCAACTTTAGTGCGCGAGCTCAGCCGCATACTGCAGCTTTGGCTGATTATTGTAGTGTAAAACGTGCTGGATGTACCTCATGCGTCGCGGCTGAGTGCAGCCATCTTGTTTCTCCAGGAATGAAATCACGCTCCAGGCAAATCATGACTGTGGCAGCATGAAGTCCTCACCCCTCCCTACCTCCCTCCACCCCCCTACTGGCGATATCGAAGGGGCTGTCTTTGCCCGAATGTGCTCAGAGAGTGAGGGGGGGGATGAGGTTTGGTTTATAGGGTCCTGTTTGCTGGATTCCCCAGGAATACATTATGCCCCCCCACCCCCCCACCCCCTCCTGCTTTTAAGCTTGCAAGACTATTATCCAGCAGCCCCCAGTAAGTTCTTATCAGTGGCAGCCAGATGGAGAGCGCAGCAGCAATACCTCAAGACTTGTTGATCGAGCAGCGCTGGCAGAAAAGGCTGTCATTGTAGAGCAGTTCTGTGGTTTCAGATTAGTATCTTTGCTTTTTTTCTTCCATTTTATAATTGCCAGGAGAAGTCTCATTAATGACTATTATAGCATTGGCTGGATTTATGTGTGAGCGTGGACAGCTTGAGGGGTTTAAAAGAACAACAGGGAGAAAAAACTGACAGGGCAAACATGGCATCTGTGTCTGAGAAGGTTTGTTTGAGCATGTGTCGGTGTTTTCCGATCCATGTCCTCGGCTTAAAGGAGCAATATGTAGCAACTGAGTGTCCAAAAACATCATAAACACAGCCCTAGATGGCATATTAAATAGGCTGAATCCTACCTACCAGTGAAATATGACTTTGGAGAAATGCCTTCAAACTAATCATCATTCTCTCTCTGTCAACTTTCAACGGAGCAAATTATCAGTATTCACTCATTCTTGAGAACTGAGATAAAACTTTATTTTGGGGGGGATTTGATTTTTTCACTTCAGTTATACTAGAATATATATTTTAAAAGATTAAACTCTTGCCTATTAAACCGTGTAACGGACCAACCTCCCTGATGCACCTGATTTGACTGTTATCATCCCATTGAATGGGACTTTATCAGCATACAATCATCCCATAAACATGGCCGGTAGGTTCAACTGCACCTACTAGTAGGCTCAGGAGGCTGCTATCATCTTTGGTCAGCAGGTTGTTATCATCCACTGAGTGATCAGTGCACCTGCAAGGACCCTAGCGGTGCATTTTCAGCAGGTAAGGCCATTTAAATGAGAGCATTTAAACTGTGCTTATTTAGTCAGTGAGTTAAAACGATACAGAAAAGTAGCTTTAAGGTAACAGGATATGAGTGATGAGGTGTGAGAAGCGTGGTCATTGCCGTTGTACAGTTGTTTTTGTGGTGCAGGCTTGAAGTTACAGCCATCGGTGAGCTTGCATCGTAGCTCAGGCTATGAAAGTTAACACAACTCTGAACCACATCTACATCTGGGGAAACCAGCTGGAGGACCCTGTCTGTCAGGTCTCACACACACAAACACACACACACGTGTATTCTGAAACATTGCACACTGTCTACCTCATTTTACGTGTAAAGCTTTATTTCAGCCCTGCTCGCCCTTCAGGCCTTCAGAGAGGTGATCGCCATAGCGATCAGACAGATGCGAGCGTGTACGAGATGGACGGTGAGGTGTTTCTCACTGAGGTCTTCCACAGTTTGAGGAGACACTTTTACAGGACAAACAGCTCCACTACAGACACATCCCCCACCTCCAACACTGCCACAGACCCGTCAACAGACCGCACTGCCACCTCTCCACCACACATCGAGTGTAAGCAGCTTGCAGCCCTGATAAGTTTCCATTAACTTCCTCACATCCTCCAACATCCCAACAGACAAAAAGTTCAACACCGACTTAAAAGAGACTTGAAACACATACACGCGTCAAAAGAACATGCGTGTTTGTGTGTGATTTTCCTTTATTTCCCTATTTCATAAAGGAGTGATATTTAGTTTCGATGGTTCTCTAGTGAAGTGAATCAATCAAGTGTGGAGACACTTGTCCTCTTGTCAACAAGCCATTATCTCCACCAAGGCAACAAAACATTAAATGAACCTTTGAGTGAACACACAGTTGTTGTTTCATGGCAATACATTTCCTGATCATGAATGCTCATACAAAACGTTAAGTGTGTGCGTGGCATTAATAAATTCTGATTCATGCAAATCAATACTTATTTTTATATACATTTTATATAAAATATATTGATTTTTTATTATTTATGTATGTCGTACTGTGTGAATATGCACAGATATGCTGACTTCATATAAAAAAATATTACTGTGCGTTTCTGTGGTGCATGATTTTTTTTTTTTTTTTTAAATTCCAAGTCCAATTTGTGTACTTTTAAATACTTAGTTACTCCATGCTGATTAATTATAACTGTGAGGGAGGGGGAGCAGGTGTTAAGTGCC
>JAJHUR010109255.1:1955-12034 GCA_027495735.1 Lutjanus campechanus | reverse complement strand
TGGCCCCCCCCCCCCGCCTCTGTATGATCTCTGAAAACTGGAATGCACCCCGTATCTGCCTCAATCTGCCGCACATCACGCAGGCTGAGATAATCTGAGCTGGAATGTGTCGGCTGTTGACGGAGATTTTGACTGGCCGGAGCGAGAGATATATAGAATATTTTTGTTTATTCTTCATATCATAACTTACACAATGACTGTAAGGAGATGGTATGCACCTTTTGGTTACAGCCCCTGACCTAAAATTCACATCCAGTCGCAAAGAGAAAAATAAAGAAGGTCCAAGTTTTTACCGACCAGTTTACTAAAGATAATGATTATTATTTTCTGACTCTTTTTTGTCCAGTGTTACTTCCTAACTTATGACAGAGTTTGACACGAGGCAGCAGCTCAGTCTGAAGTTACCTGAAGCTAAAAAAAAAAGGTTTGTTAACATCAGTAAACAAGTAAACATGTGTAATTATGATAAGTTTAGAAAAACAAAATCGCTAATTTATGGCAGCATGTTGCCAGAAAAACAGGTCAGTATCATGTTATAATATGAAAAAGATGAGATGTTTTTAAAATGTTATGACGTACAAATATACAATGTGATAACTTATATTTTAATGTTATAACAATATTAGTTTTCATGTTATAACATTTTATGTTATATCACATTACAACATAAAACTTTTCACAGTATAATGAGATAAAATAAGAAAAGTTTCTTGTCATAATATGAAAAACATCCTGTTATTATAATAAACTTTTGTCTTTTTCTGGTGTGGCAGCTGTATGCTTCTGTACAAATTTGTCAATTATCTTCATTATCTTTCATTTAAGGTAATTTATCTGTTCCATGAAGTGCATTTATCTCAAAACTTGTATGACTTTTTAACTCTTTAATCTTATTGTCAATTTAACATCTCTGAGTTTTGAACACAAATGAATAAAAAATCTGGAAAATTTTGCCATATTGTCTAACTTAGACTCTACAGTTAGTTATTAATTAATTGAAAAAGTGATTTACGTCCTAATTGTACAAATGTTTGTATGTTGACCTTAATGTTGAGCTCACAGTCTGGTTGAGTCCAGCTGTAAACTGTGTTTCTGCGTTCTGTTATTGTTGGACGGAGACGTATTTGGGTTGAAGATTCCTGCCTTTAATTGGTGTTGACAGAGACGGACAGAACAGAGGACGCGCTGCCCTGTCATTGGGACCGAGCGGTCCTGTAACCGCCCTGTTGACTCTCCGGCAGGGTGTCATTTGTGCAGGGACAGCAGCGATCATTCACCCACACAGACCTGTCACTCCTTATAAACATCCTTGTTGGTGTAAGCAAAGGGAACAACAGGCCCGAGAGGACTGTGTCCTGCTGCTGCGTGGACGATGTCACTTCTCCTGACCTGCAACCTTTGACGTGTGTCCACCATCTGACTGAGACGCGACTGAACTGAGCTGAACTGAACTGGGGCGATGTGTGTTTAAAGTGGGTCAGCGCTGAGATGTGCCAGGATGAAATACTTTCTGTTGGCTGTTGAAACAGACGCAGAGTGATGTCTTCACGTCTTTGAAGCCTCGTCAAAACCGGCACATCTCCGCTGGGGCTCAGCATCTGGTTTTTTGGAGTGCTAATTTTCACAAGTTAATTTCTGAAACTGGGTCTAAAGCTGCTCCTCTGAGACTAATTTATCAGGTCCATCGCATTTACAGAAGACAATCCTGTCCCACTCTCTTCACGTACACTCAACAAAAATATAAACCCAACGCTTCGGGTTTTGCTCCTGTTTTTCATGAATTAAGATGTCTTCTGTGCACACAAAGGTTTATTTCGCCCCATTTTTGCTCATAAATGTGTTAAAATCTATGTTAATGACAGCATGATTATTGCACAGGTTTGTCTTGGACTGGTCACAATAAAAGGACAGTCTAAAATGCAGCTTAATCTTGAAAAAAGGACATTTATTAAGTATGAACTATGACTATTTCACATGGGGCTATAGATACCCAATGGCCCTTCCTAAGTCCTGCCTCTTTTGAAACCTCAATCAACTTTCTGTACTTGGATATTACATGTGCTGCCTCGTCTAAGTTGAAAACAAAAAAAATGCATTTTAAAGACAGCTGAAAGATGTTGCTGGGGGATGTGCAAAAGCAACATGTATAAAATCACATCTAAAGTTAGCAAATGTTAGCAAAAAGCAAGCTAACTAACCAGCTAATCTAAGCCTACATCAATTATTAGCCAGCTAGTAATGTAGTGTTCTGTTGGTAGCAAAACACAAGCTAACTAGCGAGCTAATATTCAGAAATCATTAGCTAGGTAGTTACTGTACATATGATAGCTCATTTTCATTCTTTACAACCATTCACGCTCACATTCACACCTACGGGCAATTTAGAGTCATCAGTTAATCTATTAACCTGCATGTCTTTGAACTGTGGGAGGAAGCCGGAGCACCCAAAGAGAACCCACGCTGACACGAGGAGAACATGCAAACTCCGCACAGAAAGGTCCTCCCCCAGGCACAAACTCCCCAGCCCCCCAGCTGGCTGGGGTATTTGAACTCAAAACCTTCTTGCTGTAAGGCAGCAGTGCTAACCGCTGCACCAGCATATATGATAGCTAATGTTAGCAAAACACTGCCTAGCTAGGTAGTTAGATGACATCAGTTGTTAGCTAGCTAGTAATGAAGCGTTTTGCTCTGTAGCAAAACACAAGTTAACTATGTAGCTAATATTCATAAAGTGTTTATGCTAGGTCGTTAAATCTGATAGCTAATGTTAGCAAAACACTACCTAGCTAGGTAGTTACTTGACATTAATTATTAGCTAGCTAATAATGTTGTGTTTTGTTCTGTAGCAAAACACTACCTAGCTTTTTCAACAGGACTTTATTACAAAGTAAAGCGAAAAATATGAAGTGATTATAAGTTGTTTCAGTACAGCAAATATTCATATTTAAGTATTAGTAACAATATAACTGTTATTTTCACTATAACTTTTTCAAAATTAGCAAAGATTTTCCTGCTAAAATCCTGTGAGTCACTTTCCTGAAGGCAGCCATGTTGGATTTTTTACACTCAGAGGCCTGCTGCCGCCTGCAGTTCACTGATAATCCACCAGGGGGCAGAAGACATGACTCAGATTACATAAAACAGGGTTTTCAGGAAGGTATTGATCATAATGATGTTGTAGAGGTCTCAAAAAACTCAATGTCGCATTATAGAGTTAACTTACCAAATCCCTCTGAGAGAAAACGATGACAAAAGAGACGCACAACAATTAATTACATTGAATAATCAGCATTTATTGAAGTCCAGATTCAACGCAGATGTGTCCAATTGGGTATGTCTTTTGAAGTGGGAGGAAACCGGAGGACCCGAAGTAAACCCACAACAGCACAGGGAGAACGTGCACACACAGGAAGAACTGAGAACAACAAAGCCAATCTTTAATTCTTATTCCTGTGGTCCCCATGCTGTTACACATCACAGTGCCAAACCAGAGAAACAGCCAATCAGTGCCTGATAAATGTCTTTTTTAGAGTAACCTTTTTATTGTGACCAAGCCATGACACACCTGTGAGGTGGATGGATTATCCTGGCAAAAGATTTTAACAAATTTGTGAACAAAATTTGAGAGAAATAAATATTTTGTGTACACAGAAGAAGTCTTAGATTTTTTTTTGTTTGTTTGTTTGTTTTTTTTTAAACTAAAAATAGGAGCAAAAACAAAAGTGTTGCGTTTATATTTTTGCAGAGTATATTATGATTTTGTAAACCCGCAGGTAATGATGTTTCTGTACATTAAACGCAGCCTTTGAACTTTTTTACAGAAGTGTTTAGATACGTGGTGGAATTCTGCCAGACGGTGTCAAATCTCTCAGTCAATAATGAGCGAAACATCAGCGGCTGCACCTCATAGTTTTCAGAGGCCTCGCTCCCCTCGTCCATGGGTAAACAGAAGTAAAAGTACATACATGACTGTATGAGTCATACTTTTATGACCTGCCTTTCTATTTTCTTGTCTCTCTGTTGAGTAAGAGTGAGAGAGTTTTGGATCTTGTGTCCATAAATAACCGAGTGTTTGAGCCTGATAACCCTGCAGCCACATGGACGCCCCCGGTGGTTCAGAGCAGAAACCTGCCAGACATTTCTTGGCCGTGACTCCTCTGTTTGCTTTAAATCTTCCTCTTCATCTGAATAAATCAAAAAAAAACGGGGGCTGCCAGGTGCCCGCCGTCCTCTGACCTCATTTGCCGCGTGGCCTCAAAGTGTCAGAAACCATGTAACGAAGACAGATAGCGCTCAAATAAAAACCACCTGTCCTGTTTTAATCCAGCCGCTCAGGTCTTTTCTGTTGTCACAGCAAAGTGGCAACCATATAGGTCGCTCGACCCGCCAAGTGCTTCTTCTTTACACTGCAAGCGTTTCCGCTGCCATGACAACACCGGGGGGGCCGCGGCCCTCATGAAACATTCAGTACACGATGAACTTATTGTGTCCAGTACAACTTAACAATAAAAACGTCTGCAGATATGTTGATAGAAGTTTGAACCTGCACCCACGTGGGCCGATGGCCAGCTGACCGTCAGGACGGAGGATCAACGCTGTTACAAACAAGGCATTCTGGGAGTTTTTGTCTCTGCCAGGGGAGAAATGTGGAAACAGGGCGAAGCAAACAAGAGCGTAAATCAGACCGGTGGGGCACAGAGGGGAAACGGAGGAGAGAGTTTGGCAAGAGAGGAGAAGAAACTCTGACTGGACCGGATCAGGAGACGCTTTCACCCCATTTACACCCGAAATTAAAGTGGGATCTGGATAATAACTGATCCGATCTTAGCTTTAGTATTTACAGCTGGTGTATTTAATGTGTTCTCATGATCTTCATTGAGATCAGATGTCTGTCCTCCAGAGCAAAAGTTGCATTTGAGTCATTTGAGGTGGCGCAAAGTTTACAAAAACATGCATCCAAACACGATAATCGATTCCTCCAGGAAGTTGCTATGTTGCAATTGCAACAATGAGTTCTGCACACTGCAACTTTTCCGCAAATTTGACCAATCATCCTACATGTGCATCTCAATGAATCGACTCAATGTTTTTGTTTTATTATTCACTATTTTTTAGCATCTATATTTTTTTATTTACCTCCTTCATACACCACACATGAAGCGTACTTTTTGATTTTTGTGAAAGAGATCAATTGAATTTGCGTTAATTGTTGAGATCACAGCTTCCTGGAGGGACTGGCTGATGAACGGCTTGTACATGAAGTGTCACTTGTTTGTATATTGATCATATTTCATGAAGCATTATCAAGTGTGCAGACCCTGTTCTTCCCTCTAGCTTTCTCATTGGTTTGGAGTTTTGACCCCCTGGTTGAAAACCACTGATTTACAGCAGTAGGTGGCGTTTTTAGCCGCTTTCAAGCCATCTGATGTCGATTTGTATATTGATATATTTTGTCATAACACAGTAATATAGTTTAGTTTACAGCTCAAAAACAACTTTAAGTGTGCAGAACCTCTTTATCCATTAAAATCACGAACCTGTATCACCCTCTGTTTTAAATTAGGATATTATTCCATGTATGTATCATCTCTGGTTCCTTATAACACCACTTTCCCAATTAAAAACAAGGTAACAGCATTCCTGGGAACAGTACACGGCTCAGTGAAATTTCCTTTAATCTTTAGCCGCAAGTTTCTTCACACCCCTGCCACCACCTTTTTCACTCTCCTGCCCTCTGGACGGCGCTGCAGGTGCGTCAGGACTCTCACTGCCAGACTGAGGAACAGCTTCTACACCCACAACAACAAATCTCCTGAATCAATCTGTCCAAACACCACAAACTGAGGACTAGATTATACTTTTAAACACTGTCAAGTACCTGCAGTACTGCACTGAAATGTGTGCACCTGCCTTTTTGCAGTATATACCTTACATGCCTTACTGTTTTTATTTTATATTTACATTTATTCCTTCTATGTAGTTTTGGTGCAGTACACTCAGTCTCATTGTAAAATGATAATAAAGGTGTTTCTAAAATTCCTGAGTGCTGTTTCCTGTTTTTAACACATAAGTGAAGGGTAACAGGCTGATGAGCAGCACAGCAGCTTCTGAGTTCACAAAAAAATCATGCCACCATTTCTGCTGTGGATGCTTTTTATTGACTTTGTCACTGTGGTGGTGATTACACTGCAGAGGAATGCAGGGAGACGTCCTCTGTCCCTGAATTCAGGGAAGTGAGTCTGTGTCTCTGATGGTTTTCGCAGCCAGATCATATGAAATGATTCTCTTAGCCTTCAGAGTGGAGCTGCATTCAAGTAAATTCTCAGTATAATTGTCATTGCTCACGTCTCCTCCGTGGTTTCAGTGACGAGTTGCCTCGTCTTGAAATTAAACGATATACAGGAACTCACTGTGCTGCAGTTGCTGATCTTTTCTTATTTCTTTTGTCTTGCAGATGTTTAATAAGACGACCAACGCAGCAGGAGCAGGTAAGAGATTATTGATGTTTTTCCTCTTAATTTAAAGCTCTTTCACCCTCCACAAAACTGTCATTCTGGTCGTCAGAGTACAGAGTCTAAAATCTGTCCGTCTTGAGTTGAGTGATGGACACGCTGGGTGTTTCTCTTCCTCTCTGCTGCTCAGTGCATGCTGGGATATCACTCAGTGACCTGACAAGTTTGAGTTATTCAAATAATGTAAGTTATGGAAACGTACAGTCGACATTTTCACTTAATGTTTCAAAACATACATTTATTAATCTCACATCCATGTTTGAATTAGCCTATTTATATATTATATTATATATTATTTTAGAAACCATATCATAAATTATATTACATATTGTGATATAATGATACTATACACTGTATTAACACCAATAATAACAATAACTATAATGATAACAATAAAATGTTCCCTGTACATCTCATGACAGTTTAATTAAGACTGAAACAAGAACAGGAACCATTACGTGGAAATGTGCAATTTCGACACCGTTAATAATAATAATAATTCAGTAATTAAGTTATTTTTTATAGCACCTTTCATACAAGAAATGCTTCACATAAAAAAGTCATAGAATGAAAATAAAACACATAATTATTGGAAAATAAGCGAGAGAATAAAACCCACTTAAAATAATAGAAGATGTAGATGAGAACAGAATACATATTTACATGAAAATAGACCTAAACGAGGATGCTGCCTTGTGAAATTTTCTTTTACACGTCTGAGTCTAAGAATTCTTTGTGCTCTTGACAGGAGATCTGATTTAAAGGGATAGTTCAGATTAACCAACCATCAACCAAACTCCATAGGCAAAATTAGCAATTTTATCTCACAGAACATGGGAGTTGCTGGTCTGCCGCTGCCTCGATATGTTTGTTTGTTTGTGTTGTTGTGCGACTTTGGTGTCTTAAAAGGTTAGTTTGAACTCACTGAAGTCACAGAATAACACAAAGAAGCTAACTGGTCAAGGCAGCGGTGGACCAGAAGCTTCTGTGTTCTCAAAGCTAAAATTACTGATTTTTCCTATGGAGTTTGGTTGGTTATAACTCGTATAACCCCTCATTAAATAATCCAAACTATCCCTTTAAAGTTTAATCTTTCAGTCCAGTCTCTGTCTACAGTCGTAACTGTAACTGAATCAGTTCCTCGCTGCCGTCTCGCACATCAGGAAACTCTCCCTGCCGGTTGTTCGTGCTCTGTGTCCCGTCTGCATGGTGGCTTCGCTCAGCACTCGGACAATGTTAATGAGACTGACGGCCACAGGTGTCTGCTCGCTCCCGCCCCGCCGCCGTCTCGAGAATGTCCAGGCAGCGCTCCGTCTCTTTATTTTAAAGGCCTTCTATATATTGGTCGCTTGGCGGGATGCGGTTAAAATTAGGCAGCGTGCCAGATCATTGTTTCTGTTCTGCTGAGGGGAAATATTTGGCCTGGTGTGATGTGGCCCTCGGGGGGCAGCTGCGGGATTTGGGCAGATGCCATTTTAGGCTCAGGTTGCACTCTCACATGACCTCTGTTGTGCAGGACGGCAGAACACGAGTGGACGTTACGGTCTGGAAAAGATTCCACGTCAGTTTTATGCAGCAGTTAACTAATGTGTGGTCTGCTGGAGAGAGAGAGCTGTGATCACTGGTCAGTCACACACTCTGAGAAACACGGGTTCTAATGAGAACCATGAAGGGTTCTTCAGCTTGTTCCTAGAACCCAACATAAAGGGTTATACCTAGAGAGACCTTCTATGGTGTAACGGTTCCACCCAGAACCCTGTCTCGAGATTCTATCCAGCAACACCTAACAAGCTAACAAGAACCTACTAAAGGGGTTCTATGAAGAACCCTATATAAATAGTCCAAAGGTATGATCTATGATCCACCCAAGGGGATCTACTGAGAATCCTTTTGTATATTACAAGGGTTTCATCTAGAACCCACCCTGGGGGTTCTACCAAGAACCTTTTTTTTATTGCAAAGGTTTCATTTAGAACCCAGCCAGGAGATTCTACTGAGAACCTCTTATACACTCCAAGGGTTTTATCTAAAACACATCCAAGGGGTTCTACCAAGAGCTCTATACATACTACAAGGGTTTATCTAGAACCTACCCAGGGTGTTCTACCAAGAACCCTTTTTTTTCAAGGGTTTCATCAAGAACCCATCCAGAGGATCCTACTGAGAATCATATATTACATATATTCCAAGGGTCTTATCTGGAACCTATCCAAGGGGTTCCATCAAGAATTGATTTTCATATGAGAAGGGTTTCATCTAGAACCTTCCCCGGGGGGTCTACCCAGAACCCTATATACTCTCCCAGGGTTTTATCTAGAAGGGGTTTTAACATGAACCTTTTTATATTTCATGAGTTTTATCTAGAACCCACTGAGGATGCTCTACAGAGAACCCTATATATAATTCAAGGGTTTAGTCTAGAACCTATCCAGGAAGTTCTACTGAGAACCCTATGTATACTCTCCCAAGACTTTTATCTAGAACCTTTTTGTGGCTCTACTGAGAACCCTTTTATATTCCTAGGGTTTTATCTAGAACCTACTTGGGGTTCCACTGAGAACTCTTTTATATTCCAAGAGTTTTATCTAGAGCCCATACAGGGGTTTCTACCGAGAACCCTCTTATATTATGGCACAACAAACCCTTGATGAAAGAGTTCTTTAAGGGTTCTCAACAAGCTTTGAAGAACCCTTTCTTCCAAAGAGGGTAAACGGCTCTGAGAAGAACCTCGACCCTTCAGGAAGAACCCTTGTCCCTCAGAGTGTAACTGTAACTCTTGGAACGTGAGCGTGAGACCACCGTGAAGAACATGAACCTGTTTGTCAACACGACTCTGAGGTTCTCTTCAGAGACATTTATCATGAAGTTCTTTCTGTGCGTTCCGTCTCAGGTTCTCTCTCTGTGCGGTTCTGTTATCTTGGCTGAAATAAACAGTGTCACTGTCGGCTGCATTCAGTCACCAGTTAAATAAAAATCAACATGTGGTTCCAGTTTGATGATAAAATGATAAAATAACCTTTAAAATGATGATGTTGGCACAGAGTCAGACACATTAGGTGCGATGTTCCCTGTTTGTGTTTTACAGCTGGGCCGAGGAGAACCTCTTTTATGACTCGGATACGAGGTGGCCAGATGGTTCTCAGTATCGACCATAACAACACTGTCCACCTCGTTAAAATGACATTGTCCAGGAGAGGAAAGCACATTCTTTGGGTCCAGGTCCAAAATAGCAGAGCAGCAGTGAGAAAACGGTCGGTATTCAGAGCTATAAATGAGCAGCGTCTTTTTATTGCTCTCATATGCGCTCGGTCTGCACATTCAGCACGTCTGCAAGTTCACACACGCACACACACACCGTTCTCATCGATAGCAAAAACAATCTGCTGCACAAAGGCAATTATATAATGATTAAATCCATTTAAAATCTTATACTCCTACAACCAGAAACATGTGTTTTATAATCTCCCCCCAAAAAATGATTTATTTTTGTGCAGTTTTGTTTTGTACCTGAAAATATGTTTGCAGTGTTTGCATGAAAACAATTCTGTATCAGAATCAGCTTCATTC
>JAJHUR010109254.1:1406-17359 GCA_027495735.1 Lutjanus campechanus | reverse complement strand
TCAAACCAAAACTCCAGCGGATCCTTTTCGTACCCAGATCTGGAAAAAAGTTAATAAATGTGTCTTTTCTTGCCACAAGCGTTCTTGAGTTTACAGTGAAGTGTGATTGGTCCACTACTGCGGCAGCTACAACCCAGCTGGCAGTTCAGTTTGCCGAGATGCCACCAAATCGTTGGACAGTGTGCCTGTACCACACACCTGTGGCGTCTGATGAAAATGAGTTCATAAAATGTGGAAGGATTATTTCAGGAATGCTTCCAATCAAATGATGGGTATCAAATGAAGTACTCTATCGGTATCAGTATCACTTTCAGGGTCCTGGTCCTGGTCTTGGAACTTTATAGCCTCGTGCTCAGGCTCTTGAAATGATTTCACCCCCAGAAGAGACACACAAAGTCATAACAATCACAAGCACTGCACTGAAACCACTCCTTTCTGACCACAAAAGGCCCTAAATACATGTTTAAATGTGTCCAAAAAAAAAGGTGCAAGGTAATATGTTCACTACGACAGGTTCTATCAGGGCCCATCATAGTGAAAGCACAGCACAGACTCTGCAGAACAGTAACCTGATGCTATCAGGTTCAAGGTGCTCCGGGCGGACGGTGTTGTATAAATATTCTGTAGGTAAAAGTTCAGACTAAACTTGTTGGAACAAGTGAAAAGTAGGTTAAGAATTTTCAGATGATCTACAGAAGTCTGTATCAGCAGAAATCTGACACACATCCCACGCTCGTCAGTGGCTCGATCATTTATACAACTATACATCAACACAAATACAAGGGTTTACAGTGTACTTTTAATTTTATTACTGTCATTATCCAGAGCCTCTCTGCAGATTTGTGGATTGGACACAGTTTTTGGCAGTGTATAGAAAACATATTTGCTGATTTGAATCTATTTTAATGGGGATTGTTCTCCGAGCCAACGTTGGCTAAGACACCGTTGCTATTTTTAAACTTTCCTACTGGCATATGCCTTGTTGGCCAATTAGTCTTTTTTCCATCATGTTCAAGCTCAGATATTAAAGAAAAGGTTTCAAGTGACTCGTAAAACAACACTCAGCACACTTGCCAATAAAGTATCCACACTGAAAGAGGACTGCGGTCCATGTAATGATTCTTCCTCTTCATAACAGCTGCAAAGAGACTCCTTCATGAAGTGATTCCAGTGTTAAAGATCGGGGACAAAATCTATCATTCTCGTTCTGAGCAAAAATTCATATGGTCAGCGAGAGTTAATATGAGGCTTCAGAAGTCTGAGTTAGCAGAATTAAATCATAATCTTCCAATCTTTTAATGTTACTATTCTTCTTCTGCAGTTCAACAAAAAAAAAACCTGATCAGAGAAAAACTGAGAATTTTATCCTAAAAAGACTTTTTGTGTCTTTATTGTGTTCTGTATATTGTATAGGCGTGTCTTAATTACAAAATTGGTCGAAATGAGCTTTCAACTTCAATAATTGAAATAAAAAGCAGAATATGTGATTATCACAGTATTTTTTTTTCTCTCCAACCATCTACTTGCAGCTTTCGGTGCCTGTCCGAGGAAAAAAACACCACAACACTTCAAAGATGACTCAGTGTAGCTTACCGGCCGTTATATCACACTTCATCTCATATTATTAAAAAAATCTGAAAATGTTAAGTGGCAGCTGTCAGTGAATAAAACCAATAATCTGTTGATCTTTACCAAACAAAAGAGAGACATCCGTCCTAAAAAAGGAAAGGAGTTAAAATAGAAAAAAAAATGTTCAAATCAGTCAAAGGTCAAACTGAATTGAGGATGTGGAGAATCAAATGATAATATTGTAAATGCTGGAAACATTTTTATTTTTTTTACAGTGTGGCTCCTGACTGCAGGCCAAGTTTCCATCTGGGGAAATAAAATGACTGAACAGAGCTGAACTTGATTTGTCTGACTCAGCTCAACTCTGATCAAATTATCTTTGGCTGAACTTTAGAATACATTTATTCACAATATGAGACCCACAGACTTTTGTCTCCCATCTCTGACTCTGGATTCAGGACCAGAGGAGACCTCTTCATGGCCAGAACGGACAGAAGCTTTAATGTTCATATCAAATGTGAGTTTTGTTTCGAGATACATCGTTAAAAAACATAACTACACTTAAAAGGGACAGGACATCCCAAAGTCAAAAATACGCATCTTACATTTTGGCTGTAGTGCTATTTATCCACAGAGATAGTTTTGGTGTGAGCTGCAGAGTTTTGGAGATATCAGCCATAGAGATGTCTGACTTTCATCTGAATACATCTAAAAAAACTCGACAGCAGAAATCATGACCCAGTTCCTCAAGATAATCCACAGTTGTGAGCAGTTTCATGCTGACAGGTTACAGCTCAGCCAAAGAGGACGTCATTAATATTGACATCCTGCACCGTCACCAACACGAGCCTCTCGTCCATGAGAAGTTTGGTAGAAAGGAGGACTGACTGATCTTGTAAAAAAAATATCTAATTGATATTATTTTGACTAATATTGCAATATGCTTTGTGATAGAGGGAACATTATTTTTTTTCATTTTTATTCTCATTTTCATTGAAAAACATTAAAATGATTAGAGTGTGATTTAGTAGGTTTTCTTCAGTCTGTAAAATATGATTTTGTACCTTATCGTGCAGCTCTAGTTTTGACACACATTTCAACACAAATATTGCTCCTCCTGTGCTTTGAAATTTGCAGTCGGTCATATTGTGATGTCAATAAAATTTTGATTAATTATTCAAAAAGTAGCTCCTTCATTAATCTGCTCACAGCAAAGTCTGCAGATAATTTTGATTAACTGGGTCATGATTTATGGAAAGAAACGCTGCTGTTTCAAATGTATTTTCTGGGTGCTGTGAGCACCACAAGCCAAAATTTCTACTCCAAAACTCTGCAACCCACACCGAAACAATCTAGATGCATAAACAGCTCTACAGAACAGGGGAGAAAAATGTAGCTTTGATTTTGAGGTGAACTGTCCCTTTAGGCCTCAGGAAAGAGGTTAAACTGAACAGAATCCAGCTGATTTTACATGTTGTTGTCTGCAGCGCTCTGACCTGGTCATGAAGCTCAGACACTCCTGCGTTCCTGTGGCCGACTGCGTCTGACCCTCCTCCTGGTTCTGTTTGCTCAGCTCTCCCAGCACCGGGCTCACCCCCAGCAGCAGCAGGGCACAGCGGTGGATCACAGAGTTACAGGCCGCCGTGTACAGGTCCTGGCCCTCGGGCAGACCCGAGCTGCCCCTCCTCCCCTCCTGCGAAAGAATGGCGTCCTCCTCTCCGCCTCCTCCGCCTCCGCTCCTGGAGACGGACCCGGAGCCCAGTCCTGTGCTGCTGCTGGCCCGCTCTCTGTCCCGACTGCGAGCTACCTCCCGCGCTGAGAGGAAACATTGAAAGATTTCTGTGTTGTGCGAGATGCACACACACACACACAAATCGAACACACACACAGACAAGATGCTGGGTTAGAGGACAAGCAGCAGCCACATAACACACTCCAGGTTTACTAAGAGTGCACAGTTCATAACCAAAGCTCATGCCAACGCAACACGTCAAAAAGCTTTTCTAACACTGTCACATTCATACCAACTGTTCTATGACAAATATTTCAAAGTTCCCCTCCAGACATGTTTTAAAGTGTGCAAAAACTATGATTAATGTTTTCTTTAACACAGTTTTCACGCCTAGAAACTTAAAAGGGGCTAGAAACACGTCAGCTCTTTCTCTCTCATTGAGAAATTCTGGATCTGGCCTTCACCACTGCTGTCACGTTGACCAGTGAAAGAGCAGCGTGCATCGAGATGGCTGGTGTTAGCATCAGAGAGACATTCAGTCATACATGTCTGAGCCTCATTCAGACTCAGACTCAGATGAGCAGTCTGTCGTGCACCAGAGTCAGTGAAAACAGACGTATCGTATGATAAGTGTAGTTATCATCTTTATTTGTTTGTGCTGCTCGTTAGCTTGTAACTGGCAGCATGTGACGAGTCCGTCCTGCACTGGAGCTTTCAGGTTCACTTTAGGGCCGTAACTAACAATTATTTTCATAATCAATAACCCGGGAGATAATTTTCTCGATGAATCGATTAATAGTTTTTTTCAAATGATGAATGGTGTTTCCAAAAATGTCTTGTTTTACTCAAAACGCAAAGATATTCAGTTTACTGTCAGAGAGGAGGAAAGAAACCAGAAAATATTCACATTTAAGAATTTTTTTTAAAAATCTGAGAATTTTGACTTTTTCCTTTAAAAATTACTTGAACCAGTTAATCAATCATCAAATAATCATTGCAGCTCTGGTTTATTTGCCTGTGTTAAACATATTTAACAGTGATGGGTTTTTAAATTAGTTACGTACTAGACCAGCTTGGCAGAGGCACATTTCAATCTCAGATTTCAGGGAAGTGCACAGACATTTCCCCTTTCAGGATACAGATATGAAAACACAAACTTTACACAGATACAAGAGAGTAGAGTCAGAGTCAAACATTTTAGGGACAGAAACATAAGAAAAATACTTTTGTTTTTGAGTGGAGGAGATCTTTAAAACATATACTACATTTAGAGGTCTATAAAGGAGCTAACAAGTAACCTTAGTGTAGATACTGTACAGGGTTCAATGTTGATGGGGGTTTTTTTTTCACTTGCCCAATCAGGTAAGAGGGTCAGAAATCTACTTCTCAATTTCTATCTGCCCCTGTAAAATGTTTTTATTCATTAGCAGTTGTCAAAAAACAACATCCCAGTTTTGCAAAGTCCAAGGTGATGTCTTTTCATGTCTTTGTCAGTCCAAAACCCAAAAATATTCAGTTTAATCATATTTAGTGATAATAAACGCAGGAAATCTCCATATGACCGTTCTTTCCAGAAGCTTCACACACCTGCATAACATCCACCTCTAATCACAGTCAGAGAAACGTATATAAATTAGTTACCTGCTGGTTAACGGCGATGCTCAAAACAATTTGCAAAGCGACGCTACATTTACAACTGAACTGCCCGCATGTTATTGAAGCTGCTACAAGGAGTTAATAACTGGTTATAAAGCAGTTTAAATTAGATGCTTATGCATCTATATGACCTACATAAGCAAACGAGACCATCAGAGAGAAGACTGATTATTTCTGTAGTTATTCTTAACGTCTGCCATCAGGTCAGATCCCCCTCGAAATGAGCCTGTGTTCACATTTTCCCAGGCAAAGTCACAGTGAGTAGTACTGTATGTTAGCCAGTTAAAAAGCAGCAGTAGAAATTTTTTCTTGAGATAATTCTATTTTTAACATCATACTTTGTGGTTATTACTGTGGAAATGCTAACACTTTTGTCCACAGGGGGCAGAAAGAGCAACACAATATGAAAGCTCCTTGTAGTAGCTTTAAATAAATATCCAAACCATGAAAACTGCAGTAAACGACACAGCATCAGATTTGAACCCTGAATGAATTTTACTTTCACCAGAACAGAAGAAGGGCCCACACAAAGAACTATAACTATAAAATATAGAGCAGCTTTATAGTTGTGGTGTGAACTCCACAGAATGATATTTTTTATAGTTATAGTTCTTGGTGTGACAAAACAATCAACTACAAACTAATTCAGTAAAATAAAAGTTTTGTCATTCTCACCAGTTTAATAAGTAATGAAGCAGAGATGTGAATGAATGAGAGCAGGCAGGATAAAAAATAAAATTATATACTGAATGATCAGCACACTGAAAGCTGGTAAACGTACAGCTCCAGGCAGGTGTAACTTACTTCCAGCAGTCATTACTTCATGCTCCCTGTCCTCCTCTTCATCGTCCTGTTCCTGATGACCCTCTTCTCTCTCGCGGTCGGCTCGCTCCTCCAGCTCCGCCTCCTCGTCGATTGTCCGTGTGAACGAGTGCTCCTGAGGGTCCATGTCCAGAGAGTCCTGATTGTCTGAAATCTGACCGAACGGAAACCAAACGCATCCATGAGAGCATGAAAACATCCAAATCAGAAAGAAAAACAGAGAAGAAACCTGGAAAAGCAGCTACACAATCCAAATGCAAAGTGCTGAAAAATTAGATTTGACATATAAATGTTGTTTACTCACCCTCCTCTCTCGGGAAGAAGACCTTGTCTGGATGAAGTCCATATTCTTACAGGCCAGCAGACGGTTTCGTACCTTATAAACACTGCGATAGACCTCAGCGAGGGATTTAGATGGTTGATACCTGATGGGAAAACAAAAATGAACTTGTGAAATGTGATGTTTAATTTAGGCTGGTATGATGGAGCCACATGGAAACCTTTAAGACAACACACTACAGGTTGTGTTTTCATGCACTGGCTGAAGATTTTTAATTTTTAATCTTAATTTTCTTCTATGACACGTCTCGATTCAGACTGGTGAAAAGAAAGCTTTCAAAATACACATTTAAGTGTTAAAGTTCAGAATTTTATTGGGGAAATGCAGATGTGTGTATATTTAATTAGATAAAGCCTCATTTGTGTGTTTAAACTTTTCTTTTTACTTTTAATACAAAAAAGACCTGTGAACGAGCGTCTTGTCTTAATCTGATATAATCATATATATCCTGTTACCTGCCCTCTCCACAGCCTTGGCCCAGCAGTCCTGTGTGCTTCAGTAAGGCTGCCAGCACAAACCTGGACACAGTGTCCAACAGGGACTCATTACTGAGAGACGCGTTGTCCCAGTCTGCAACAGAAAACACAGAACAGTCAGCACACTGTCACTAACATTTCAGGGTCTCTGTCTCCAGCCCAGAGACAACAGCATTCATTAGGAGCCTCATCAGGAGGCAGACCTTTGCTGATGGCGTAGTCCTGCATGTTGATCCAGAGGCTGTTTGCAGGTTCTTTAGAGGAACCCAGAGCCAAATCCACCAAGACACTCAAGTCAGGACGCAGCGTGCAGTCAAAGGGCTTCTGCTCCTCGTTACCGGACAGAGCTGCCTCCAATAATGAGCTGATACAGGTGTCTGAGGGACAGAAGTGGACAAACATTCATCAGCTCAACAAGCCAGAGAGAAAACAACACATGAATAATGGAAGAAAACGGCAAAAGTCAACTGGACAAGAGCCCTAAGACTCTGGTGAGACAGTCCAGCAGAATACACACTATCATGCTGGAATTTAAATTCACAGTTGGAAAACATCAGAGGACTGTATCTGTCCACTCCCTACCCAGCTGTGGGATGTCCATTTCCAAGCCGTTGCTGAAGAGCGGCGTTTTGAGCCAGTAAGCGGTGTCCTGTTCCTCCAGCGAGGTCTGCGCTCCCTGCAGCATCCCGCCGAGGCAACGGCCGACCAGCAGGGCGACTGTCCTCTCCAGATCCACGAGCCACACCCAGGAGAGCGCCGGCGGTGGCAGGGACATTCCTGAGGCTGGCTCAGCAAAGTCAGATGTACCTGGAAAGTTAGAAAAAGGTCAGCATTCATTCGACCAACCAGAAATACAAAGGTTTCCAAAAAGTATCAGTTTTGAGGATAATGAGGCAGTGAGAGCTCAATAATATTTTGATTTATGCAATGAAAATGTCAAAGATCACTACAGAAATAGCACATGGTGAACACTTAACAGCCCCAGAGGGATCTGTAGAAGAAAATTTATTGCCTAACTGTTTTATTTTTATTCACTCTCAATGGTCTTCTCTGGTCCCCAAGTCCCTGCATTTCTGTTCAACATTAAACTCTGTGCTGAGATAAACTTGAGCCCCTTTACACTAAACAAAAAACCCATTAACACCTACTAACATCTGGCTTTTGTCTTCAAAAGCAAAGGGTACAAATGGCCTTCACTCCAGGTCAAACGACTCTGGATTAGTCACAGGTATTTAATGGCTCCAGCTCCTGTGATGAAAACATCACATGAGATCTTCATCTCGTCTCAGCGAGGCAATGAAGGCTCGTCGCCTCTGTCAGTAACTCGTGCAACACTTTTCTTCATATTTCATACACAATTTTTGTGTGCAATATCAATAATTCAATTATTTTCATTTTAATTTCAATGTGCAAGAATCAGGTGTATTATCATTTTATGTGAATATGAATATTCCCTCCATGCAACAGTCTTCTTATATTGTATATATTTCTTTATATTTCCTCTTGCTTATATTTTTTATATTTTTTATTGGTGCTTCTTTATATTTTTGCAATCCACTTTGCTGCTGTAACACTGTAAATGTCCCTGTTGTGTGACTAATAAAGAAATATCTTATTTTATCTTATGTGCTGCTTGGTTAGACTCAGTTTGACTCAGCACAGCTGAGTTTGCACCCACATGAGTGTGTGTCTTTAATTGATACACTAACATCTCGAGTCGAACAGCTGTAAAGCGGTGACACATTTCATTTCCTATAAGTTCTTCGGAATAAAAGTCCCCCATTATTTTGTTAAATAAAAGCTTTTATTATGAAGCAGCAAAATCAAGAATTCCTATCAGCTGAAAATGAACATGGTGCAATAAAATTAAGCAGATAACTGAAAAGAGAGAAATGAAACTTCAAACCGCAGAGATTCAGTTAGAGGTTACAAAAGTGCTGAGAGCTGAACACACACAGACACTTTTAAAAACACTTTTCTCTCTGGTCTCCTGCACAGACGTGAGTTGAGTCTTGAGAAAAACAACAGAAAGTTAAACTCATTGATTGGCGATTGGAACCAAGCGTGTTTAACCAGGTTTAAAAGCTCCACAGATGTTAATGTTAATTCTGGTGGTGTAAAAGCTATAGATTTTACATTGATTAACAGATCAGTGTGAGGGAAACATTTTGAGAAGAGAGCCGAGGCCCTGTGAGGAATCTCACCTTAACTCACATGGAAATTCAACTTGCTAAAGAACCTGAGCCAGTTTCCCTTTTGGTCTTTTGTCATTACAACAGCACAATAACACTGAAGTGTGACCTGTTTTATCCAGGAAATCCCAGAATTCAATTCACCTTTTGCCTTGTGAAACAGGCTTGTATTGAGCCTATGTAAATCCACTCAGACAGACTTGTGTGTTGTGCAGAAGGATATAAATTGTCTGCCTTCAGGTTTTAGAGAAGTACTGATGCAACCTGTATGTGTGTTTCTCTGCACGAATCCTCATCATAACCATCTGTTTTCTTCTGAAGCTTAAGTTAAGATTCTTTTCTTCAATCTGGAACCTGAGTGAAGTTTTCATCAACAAAAGACACAGGCTCCTAACCTTTAAAGAGTTACAACCATGTGTTATCTAGAAAAACTACAAAAAAAAGTCCTGAATTACATTTGAGGCTTCAAGGGCTCACAAACAAAAACATCTGGAGGACAAATGGGCAAATGTTGAAATCAAGATGCTAAATCTTTGAGTAGAGACAGTGGAACGCACACAGCAACCTCGCTTTGATGCAAAGACACTAGTGTTAAAATTCTGTCAAAATCAAGACAAAGAGGGTCTGAAGCTGACATGGCTTTGTACGGTCTCTGTAAAGGTTACAATGGCAGTGAAATGTTTTGAATTTGGTTTCTGCAAATAGTTATCCAAACAAAACAGATTTAACCTAATTTCAAAGTGATATAACAGTCAAGCAACTGCAATAAATTAGGCCTAATAAAGTTATGCAAAGAAACTTGAAAGCTTAGGGGGGAAAATCAATGACTCAGCTCTTCATTAATCAATCAACTGTCAACTGTAAAGGATGTGTTTTTATGTTTGATGAAGGTTTCTTTGTGTTGGTGCTCACCATGCAGAGGCCACTGCAGCTCCTGGTCCTCCAGAGGGGAGGCGGCAGGCAGCAGCCTGTTGAGGCGGTCCAGAGGAGGCAGCAGGTCCAGCAGGTGACTCAGCAGAGGCCTCGCCACCGACACCGGGAGCAGCAGCAAGGAGTTGATTATCTGGCACAGCATGCTGCCTGCCGCTGACACGTAGATCACATCTGGAGATGATAAGACATGTGATCAATACTTTGAGGATTTAATGACCAAAGAGAGAAACACTGATTGTGACTTTGGCTGCAGAATATTTTCAAACTGCTCTGTCTTTGAGTTAAACACATGAGGCAAAAAATAGAGTTAACTTAAACTTCTAAGAAAGATCAATATATTAACAGGAACATTGGAGAGTTTTAGGATAAAAGGGCAGAATAAACAAGAGGAGGATAAGAAGGTCAATAGGTTGAGGTCAGAATAGCAACAGCGTGGGAGTAAAGGAGGCACTTCAGCTCAAGTTGAAAAAGAGTTTCACTGATCTTCCTCACCTTGTAGCTTCTCTCGTATGCTGCCGTTCCAGGAACTCTCTTTAATCAGAGTGGCTGAGCGGGAGAAGATGTCTGTGGCGTGAGGCAGCAGGAGCTGCAGGTGCTTGTGCAGTAAAGCCACACTGCTGGAGTTCTGCACAAAAACAAGGAGATCAGAATGTTTTAAAACTCACTTTTTCCACCAACAATGAAACAATAAAATCTATCTGGTGATTATTAAAGTCCAGTGTGAGAGTGTCTAGCTTCTGCATTGTGACATATTTGGGTGAAACAAGACGGGCAGATGGGACATGAAGTCGGGAGAGAAGTGATTTGAACGCTGAAACGTAGGCGTGTCATAATCTGACTTACAACGCTGTTGCTAGCTAGCTAAGCTCTGTGCTGCTAAAAGTTGAAAATTGATTGATGGGTGGGTGTCATGATATTATTAACACATAATAACACATGACATTCTGTTTTACAGAAAGAAAACATGACTGGATTTTGATATAAGAATTAAAGAAATTGATTTTTTGTTGATTTGTTTTGTTGATTTTTTGTTTTTTTATTTTTAAATATGTGCACAGTATGACCAGGAATGTGAACTAAAAAGGCTATATTTTATCTAAATCACTATCTGGTTTTCAGGAACCTCCTGAAAATACATACTTATAAAAACTGTGATTTATAAATATGTACCACCACTGAAATCCACTCATTTTTCCAAGAACTGGCTTCATGCATCAGATATAAAGACTGTTTTCTTTCAAGTTGAACTTATCTTTCAAGATAAACAAGCAGATTTAATGTAATTTTACGCCTCATTAAAAAGACCATGTGAGTTCTGAAGTTAAATGTGCAATATCAAGTAAATAACTTTATCTAACTGATCATGGGACATTTGCTTTTCATGTCTGCTTCGTGTTATTACTTCATCCGAATGAAAACACGATGATGTAACGAGTGTCGTAAGAAGTCACACGACCCTGATGGCACAGGACCAAGAAGTTTAAATAACTTTATTGAGTAAACGCTATTTTCTCCATAATAAAACTCTTATCTGTGGAAGAGAGAGTAAGTATGTTTGAACAGGCTGCACATCAACAAACACAGGGACCATTCAGTGCTCTTACCTCAGTGACTGAGTTAATGTGGCAGTATGCTAACAGTTGTTTCTGCAGGGAGCACAGGAGCTGGTGGAGGTGAGCCGGCTGGCTGCTGTCAGAGGAGGACATGCCCTGCTGCAGCTTGTCACTGTTCTTCTCCAGCTCCCCAAACGCCTGATCCTGCACAACACAAACCACACATACAAATCAGACATGAAGAGATACAAACTCACAGATATCGCAGGCGTACAAGGTTTGTTCAAAGTTAATTTATTACTATATGTGTGCAGATGAAATAGATATAAGTGTTTTAAAGCCAAAGGAAACAGGAAATGTTTTGATGGCAGAAATGTTCAGTGAGCCACAGTTTGCTCTTGGCTACAGAGGAGATATCAAACAGATCCAGAATTAAAAGCAGCTTCCTAACTTGAGTTGATGTGAACAAGCAAAATTAGATTGTTTCAGGTTTTCCGAATGAAGATGTCCGAACCTGCTCCGCTTGTTTGAAAAACTGCTCGAACTGGTTCTGTTTATGCAAAGTTTGGCACACTTCATCTTCATCTCCAACCCATTTTCTTTGGTCAAAAATCAACATTGACGTCCTTGATGCTTCCGTTTCCCCTTCAGTCACGAGTCAACATGGAGGACAAGAAACTTCTGTTCTTACACTTCTGTTTTTGAGTGCATAAGTGCATTCATATCGACATTTACAGAAAAAGAAGTGCACTGCTAGTACCCAGATGTTGAACTCAAAATGTGGACACTTCTCGCCCTCAACGATCGCCATCTTATCTATGTAGAGGAAGAGGCGGGACAACCAATCTTGTGAACGTGGTGGCCCAGGTAGCTGAGGAAGCAGCTGCAGTGGCTGCAGTACACGACAACTTCTACAGATATTAGTCATGAATGTATTTTTATCAATAAGCACCACTATACTGTTGTTGGATTGAAGACACAAATTTGTTTATTTGGTTAAGTTTGTAAAGATTCTGTACCGTGAATCAAATATAAATCAACATGTTGGTGAACTGAGACACAGCGGAACATCTTACGTGATCTATAGTCCCCTTTTTAAGAGGATAACCTCAAAAAGTACAAGTTCTGTAAGGAAATCACGGAGCTGTTGGGAGTTAAAGTCCTCCAACTCTATAGGAACAATGTTAAGACTGAAGTAAATTACATTACTTCTAAATGAATAACTTAAATACTTGATTTGCTGATTTGCAAAGAGAGAAAACACAAGCGTGCCACTACAACTTTGCTAGAAGCACATCTGGTTTGACCATCTAAAAATGTTTATTTTCACACCTTGAATCACTTTGAATTAACGTGTTTCCTTATAATCTCTATTAATACAACAGGAATGTCACATGTTCTTCTACAGATGGCGACCATGAGCTAAATATAGAGGCTGAAGGGACCTCAGACTTTTCTTATGAGACACAGAGAATCATTACTTTGTTTTATCCTCCCCTTTTTGTGATCTTGATTCTTGGCATCTTCAAATTTGCTTCAGAACACCAAAATTTCATTTCATTCAAGTTTTATTGAATTTCTATTTATCTAGATCCGGTTCGTCCACTCCTGATTTCCCCTAAAACAGAAAACAGAGCTTTATAGATAAGGAAATGAGTAAGAAGAGCAAAAAGGAAAAATACAGCAATGAATTCAAAAGAAGTGACTCAAATACAGAAAGCCCTGCAGTCTAATCGTCATTCATTGCTCAGGCTTCCATAATCACACACGCTTGAAAACAGACTTTGTGTGTGCGTGCGTGACAATCAATGAGAAGCCGTCTTTAGAGAGCGAGGCGCAGGAACAAGCCACTGCTGTGCCAGGAAAAAAGGCAGCAGGTGATAATAACAAAGGATTATATATGACTCATGCTCCATCTCCAGCACTTGAATATTGAGGGAGACGTCAAGACGGTGGAGTCTAACAACGAGGCTCGATATGTTGACTTCCTTCCTGAGTAACGTCTGCCTTTGTCAATTCTAAATAGATCATAATGATCTCACAAATAATGGTTTGTTATGGAGGAACACACATGATGGAATCAATAAGAGAGAACTCTGCGCTCTCTGACAGAGCTGCACAAAGCACCACCTGACATCCACTCACAGTATAAAAGCCCAGGTTCCTGAGCAGCGTCTTCATGAGGATCTCAGCCAGGTGGGTGTCGGGGTGGCCCGCCGTGGCGCTGTACGTGGGGTCGGGGGAGGCTGTGAAGCCGGGGCCGGAAGAGAGCACCTCGGGGCCGTCAGCGGGAGAGCTGTAGCCCAGGAGCGAGGCCACGTGGGTGTGGTCCTGCAGGCTGGTCAGGATGATGTCGAGCTGCATCCTCTGTGGCACACAAACAAGTGACCCGTTAACAGAACCAAACAACAGTGCTTCAACTTGTTGGTATTGTGGGTTCATACTGAGGACAACAACATCAGGTCAGACACCAGATGATTATTTCATTCAGAGTTCAGTAATCCAGGAAATAAGGCCAACGTACGGACAGTCAGCAAGTTTGGCCAAAGAGAAAAGTTGTCCCCAGCTGAGGTTATCTCAACAACAGCTGATTTCACTCATGTGCTTCATCCTGTTCCCTTCTTATGAGATTTCATTCCATGAAAACATACAAAGATAATAAGGAGTTAACTGGATGTACTGTGCAGGAAGGTTAAACAGATAAACAGCAGTTAATTCTGTTAGAGCAACATCATGGAACATTTGACCCTAAAACAACAAAATCATTTTGTTGCTACACTGACTTGTTATAGA
Organism: Lutjanus campechanus; assembly: GCA_027495735.1. NCBI lineage: Eukaryota > Metazoa > Chordata > Actinopteri > Lutjaniformes > Lutjanidae > Lutjanus > Lutjanus campechanus. The sequence continues at coordinate 3,293 of JAJHUR010109254.1, read as the reverse complement.
ATGAATAGAATCATTCCTCTGTTCTTGCTCTGTTTAACTTGGGTTACCAGATTCAATCTCAATGTGTAACTGCACTAAGTCCCCCATCACCAACTAAGTCACTGATTTTGGTGAAACTGGATCATATTTTATGGAGAAAATGTTTCATGGTTTTTCCTCTCATGTCCTCCAGCTGTTCTGCCTCGACTCTCTGTGATCTGCAGGTTTTCCTGATGGACACAGATTTACTTGTTGCTAAAGTAACCACTGACTGCTGTTAGCTCAGTTAGACGTGCAGCTAGCTGACTCTGGCTGGACTGGAGTGTGAACTCAGAGGAGGAGTGTTGGCTCTTAGGCACATTTTGGAAATTACACATATTCGCTCCTGATGAGAAGATTAATATCACTTTTATATTGGCGCATTACATATCAAGCTACAACCTGCAGCTGGTTAACTTAGCTAGATACAGATAAGCTAAACAGCTGAACCTTTAACTAATAAACAAGTTTTAGGTTCCACAAAGTCTCATTTTATTTTTTGTAAAGAATAAACAAATGACATACAGCATGTTCATTTGGGGATCTTTGAAGGAGCTGGTCGGCTGATTTTGTGACCTAAGAACAGAGTTAGGCTAGCTCTCTCTAGTCTTCATGCTAAACTAATCTAATCTACTCAGCTGTTGGCTTTAGCTTCATTTTTACCATTAAGACATGAGAGAGGTATGGATCCTCTCATCTAACTCCAGTCAAGAAAGCAGGAAAGTAACTAATGTATTTCCTAAAAGATTAAACTGCTCCTTTTACAGCTGCAGTTGGCAATTTGAACATACAAGACTCCCCAATAACTTGGTATTCCATCCACAGTGGTGCCTTAAGCAACACAAGCTATTATAAAATAAATATAAAGGGAATATAAAGAAAGTTAGTGACATGCAATAGTAGTTATTTCAACCAAATTTATAATGAAAGAATATTGTCTATTGCAGCTTTAAGAGAAAAATCTTCCACATGTTGATTACAACCATTCAAAGCTTCTGCTCCTTTTTTTATTTGAGTCCACAAGAATTAACATTTGAAACAGTTCCTGGAAAGCAGCCGCCTCCATTGTTGAGGTCAGTTGAATCGTCACTGAGCTGCCAAGCAGGCATTAACACTGGGAACACAAAGTGCTGCACAGACTGATTTCCTATCGTTGAAATGCATATTGGGAAGATCAGTTAAAACTCTGTGGCTCTAAGAGACCACTTAAAGAATCAAACGCAGCCTTTTACTCTGCCCACACAACCAACCCAACAGAGTGACCCATTAACAGAGCAGCTCATGTTGGAAAAGCTGCAGCCGACATCCATCACTGACCTGACCTTTATGTTCCAAATCTTTCAGGACAAGCCACAACAAATGAGGCAGTGGTTAATGCATACACACCTGAGGCACACTGATTTTTATCAGTGGTATTTCACCTGGTGGTTAACAGAGTTCATGGAATAAGAAATAAAAAACTATGTCTGCAATACAAATGTAGAGAAAAAAGCACCTGTGTCTCTACTGATGATCACAAAATTAAAAAGGAAACATCCTGAAATGGAAAATCACACTTTAATTGACCCTTTGCTTTTCAAACAGCTGTCCAATCACAGCTTAGCAATGCAGGAGGCTGTGAGAAGAACGATACTCGGCGTTTCATGAGTCTGGGCGGTGGCGTCTTTTTTTGGCACCTCTCAAAAACGCTCTCACATGAGAAATGGGGAACTCTGTCTTCATCTGGTCTAAAATAAGCTGCAAATGTTAGCATGTCCAGCTAACTAATGCTAGGTTACTAGCTGCAGTAACTTTACCTCCAGCCAAACTTGTTAGATACCACTGTATTTACATTTGTTATATGGGGGTTTGAGGAGGAGGATGTGGGCT
>JAJHUR010109251.1:3083-15320 GCA_027495735.1 Lutjanus campechanus | reverse complement strand
TCATTTTGTAGATATTCTCTGGTATTATTCATGATATTTCATTTTGTATTTTTTGAAACGGCTGATGAAGCATCCTAACCTGACACACCAGATGGTTTGTTCCACAGAACCGTCTGGGAAGCCGTCCATAGAAACTGTTTGGAAAAGGGCAGGCGCTTTCGTAAAAAAAAAAACATTTGGCAGATGATTGGATGAGCCATCTGTCACGTCTAACACGGGCTAACTTCAACCAATCAGATCAACTCACCGAGCTGGAAGAAGAGCGAAAACTTCCATCAATCAAAGCCTACAGTGTCGTTCTTTGCTCTTCTTTCAGTAACTGATGCTGTCACAGTATCTCTGTTAACCTCTTCATGAGGCACCAATGTTCAATATCAGTCGTTTCCATGGACGCTTCTCACTGTTGGCTCATCTAAAATCACGCCTGTAGGACGCTGATTGTGATGTTGCTAATCCAGCTGCCTCGCAAGGTAAGAGGGTTAGGGTTATCATCATACAAAACATCAGGTGGCCTTATTCTGGTTTTATTTATAAATATTGATGGTATTTATGATTGATTTGTTTAATGCATGTCAGTCATGTGTTCCACTGCTGGTGTCCTTGTCGGGTTTGGCTCCTGGTCAAGCTTAGTGCTAACTTTCTTTAGTTCGGTTGGTCCTGACGAACTGCTGTTGGCTCGGTTAGCCGGCCATGTTGTCCAGGAAGACTCGGTCACTAGAACAGCTCTCCCTCCTCGTGTTACACCCATGGACAGCCTCAGCTGCAGGGTGGGTGGGCGTAACACACAACGCTATTGGCTGCTGCCAATCAATGCATGCAACACATCCCTCCCCATGTGCCTCTTTCACAGAAAACACATAATGCTGCTCGTCTAATAGGAGCTTTTAGCTCATGAACACAACACAGTTGGATGAATGACTTCCCATGTCAGAATAAGGGACCATGTGAATGCAACCTTGCTGTGTGTTTACTGCACTGTGAGTGTTGTGGTGCATTCAAACTGTGAAAACACGAACAAACGACAAAGATGTCCTGATGTGACTCGCCGTGTTTTTCTCAACGTCTGAAACACTCCACGTCACTCCGCCTAAAACTCCGGCTTTCTCACTAATGACACACTCTGAGCTGAAGGGAATTATTTCAGGCTGGAGAATAACAGAGGCGAAAAAATTACATATGAAACTCCTGAGAGACTTTTCATGTCTGAGAGTTTGTCGAGCTTGTTTCACTTTTCAGAGAAGTGGACATGTTTGTTCTTCACAGGGTTAAAGTTAACTGGGGATAATTTTTGGGATCTGTTAAGCTACATTAGTAAAGCAGACTCCGCCTTGAAGAAAACAGCTGTATAAATAAAATCTTACATGAAAATGAAGCAGACAGATCTCATGAAGACAGTTTGACAGTCGTCCTCTCTGTAAACTGGCTGCAGCTCTGTGACTCAGAAAAACAACAAAACCCTGTCCCGGCTGTCAGTCTCCTCTCACAGTTCACCCACACTTTAATGACTTATTAATTTGCCTCAATCAATTAATCAAAGCTGCATGGGAGGAAAATACACATCAAATAACCAGAAGGCCCTCAGAACAGATAAATAACCAGCTGACAGTTTAATAACAACAGTTTTAGTAGCACTCAGAGTAATAAAAAGACGTGTTAAACACTTATTAGTGCTGCTGCTTGTGGTTTTTCACATTTGACAAATAAAGGAAGCAGAGCCTGCGCGCTATTTTAAACTGGCTTCACAAAATTTGTCATTGTGAAGTCAAACTCAAACTCTTAATAAAGTAAAACAAGTCTTGCTGACCTGTAATCTTTGGGGGGGTCTTTTAAAGACTACAGGTTGGAAAACTTTTTTAAAAGCTTATTTCAGAATTTGAATTTGATTCAGAACTCAAAAGTTAGTGAAGAACCCAACTCAAGTCACAGCACCGTTCCCTAATCATGGTGCATGTGTCGAGTCGACAGGCTGCAGCAGAAGGAAGGCGGCGGTGGAGAACGGTTGGATTACTGGAGCTGGAGATGGTGGAGGGATAGCAGACTGGGCACAAACAGGGAGATGAACGTGGTCCTGAAGCACAGACACCACTAACTCAGAGGCAACACAAGGAAAATAGATCAGTGAAGAAAACTTGAGGCCTGAACTCTTCCACATAGTCGACTGAACGAACCAGCAGTGGAAACCAGGGTTGATAAACTGGAGGACTGATGAGGTGCAGGTGAGCTGACTGGGAGTGGTGGTGATGAGAGGATTGCTGCCAGGTGAGGATGGAGCTGGGAGGTTGGAGAGGGAAGATAGAGACAGACAGGAGAAACAGGAGACACGGTGGAGAGGGAGAACAGAGGACGATCCCTTAACTGAGCAGAGATACTGTTCAATGAAACGCCATGAAAAAAATCCTGCCCTGGTCACACTGTTACTATGATTTCTGTTGTGATTCCTTTTTGCTTTTGTCATTGGAGCTTATTTTTTAACCTTTTTTCACTTTTACATCTCCTGTATTCTCACTCTTGATGTGCATGAATATTTGATGGTTTTGTGCGGTGGTCAGTTGTTCTGACTGGTTTCACCTTGAAATGCACCTTGAGGGAAGAACAAACTTTTCTGAATCGAGTTGAAAAGTTTAACCACCCTGTAGTTAAAATTGAAAATAATGAATAGAAAGTTTCTGTATAAATTCCTTCCTTTCTTTTATTGATTTGTGGCTCATTTCTGTCCCCCTTTTTTTTTAATCTATTCTTTACTCCTTAAGTGCTCAGTGTGTTTTGAGAAGAGGCCCAAATCAAAGATTTTCATTATTACTGTATAAACACAAACATCCAGACGAGACGTATCGAGCCAGAGTCCTCTTTGTTTTCTTGAATTCTCACATGAAACTGCAGCTTTTCACAGGACAGCAGCTCAAACTGACGACTGCAGTGAAGAAAACAACTGATAAAAGTGGTGATCAGGACAATTTGCCGAACCAGTTTCCTCTAATATTTCCTCCCAGCTCCAGAGTTCACATTCAAACACAACACAGCGAGCGTGGCAGCGTTTTCTCTGTCAGGATAACATGTGAGTGGTGTGATGCGTTGACCTCTGACCCCCCTCAGTGTTTTCACTCCTACAGCATCGCTCCCTCCGTCCTCCCACTCATCACTCTTCCTCCCATCATGCAACCCACCAAACAGCCCGTTATCATCTGGATGCTGTTTAATTTTCAGAGAGGGCTTCGAACATCAGCCAGCATCACTCTGGAAAACAGAGGAGGAAGAAACGCTGCCAGCAAACAGAAACCTTCAGCACGGTTTGTATGTTACTGCTGAGGGAAAATATGATAAGAGCAAATATAATAATACACAATGTATAAACATGTCTGAAGTCTCAAAGGGGTCAGCAAATAGAAGACACTGTGCCAAATCTGGTCCTCATTGCTCGTGTAAAAATGCAGTATGTGCAACACATCCCTCCCTTTACTCAGAACTCTGAGTAAATGTTTCTGCATTTTTAAAAGCAGGTCAGTGGTTGTCATGACAAGATAAGATAGACTTTATTAATTCACACGTCACAACAGCTCAAAAAGAGAGCAGGCAGAAAAAGGAGTGAGTGATAAATACAGAAAATATATGTAGAATAAAAACATAACACAATAAGAATATCAAAATATGATTTAAACTACACACGCAGCAGCATCATGTGTGAAGTGCACGATAGAGCCCTGATGTCCGTTTCTATATTTTAAAAATCAATCAGGAACACAGATGGAACTCACAACAATAATAATATAAATAAATTAATAGTCTGCCATAAACAACAGGAACTTCTCTCTAATAATCGATACCCCCGTGTGAACAGCATGATCTCAATTTAAGGTCGGCTTTCCAGCATTTTCATCATGATTTTCAATTCCTGAATAAATAATAAGTCATAAAAATAAACTTAAATTTATGGTGAAGTAATGAGGATGAAAGAATCAGTCTGACAGTCTGAGGGGAGCAGCCGCTCTTCAGACTGATGTTACAGCTGTGGATACTTCTGTATCTCCTGTCAGAGGGCAGCAGGATGAACACGGCTGCGGCTGGGGTCAGTTATACACCACAGCAAGGGCCTGATTTACTAAAGGTTCATGTGCAAGAGTAAGAACTGTTTGTCATGTGACTACATCCCAGTTACAAAAACTCTTGCATGTGTAACTCATGACACAATTCACCAGTGATGCAGGGGCCACCTGATGACCTGAGCTGTTCTTTTGTCCTGGTCTGGTTCCTTGTAGTAAAGCCTGCAGAACGATGACGGTACACACAGGAACCAGCTGTAGAACAGAATGAATATGATAAATGCAGATTTCAGTATGTTGAGCTTGTTTTCCTTCAGGTGGTGAAAATCGTCTTCTTCTCCTGCTGTTTTGCATTCAGAGCGACACCTGCTCATCAAAATTAAATGCACCATTTACAGTCTGTTGTTACTTCATGTATAAAGGTGTCGGCTAACTGTGGCTGCAAATTTAAATGTAATGTAAAAAATATTCAGTCTCAGCCTGCAGACTCAGCAGGAAATGAATTATTGATAACAGCGTATCAATAATGCATCATCAATAGAAACCAGGAATTCTTCCTGAGGCCTCACACACACACACACACACACACACACACACTTTACTACATGTTCACACAATCCTTCATAAACATGAATAATAGTCAAAGCAATAATCAGCGTTAAACATACACATTACTGCCCCCCCCCCCCACAGTGACAGTCTGACAGTCAGCTGTTGGTGAAACGTGTCAGCTGACATGTGTCTCTGTTGTCATGGTAACTGATCTGAAGGGCTGCCACCAGCTAACAGAAGCTAACGGTCAAACCTGAGCCGCCGCTGCCGCTGCCGCCTCGGCTTCAATGATTATCTATTAGTCTTCAACTATAACATTAATCACCAACTATAATAATCAATCAATTGGCTTCAGCCATTTTATTTTAAAGAAAAATAAGTAGAAATTCTCAACAAAACGAGAAACGATACGTGATTACCTACTTACTGATTAATCTGTTGACCATTTTCTCCATTAATCAATACTTATTTGGTCCATAAAATGTCAGAAAATGCTGAACAATGTTGATCAAAGCTCATGACGACGTCCTCAAATGTCTTGTTTTGTCCACAGCTCAAAAATATTCAGTTTACTGTCAGAGAGGAGCAAAGAAACCAGAAAATATTAAATTATTATTCATTCATTCATTAATTATAATTATATATTTTAATAACATAATATCAAAACAGATGCAGATTAATTTAAAAGTCTTTTATAATAGATTAATTGTTGCAGTTTTAAGTCTTTTATGTTCGTTGTCAGTTTGTCCAGCTGTCACCTTTGTTGTGAGCAGTTTATTGATTAATTGATTGATTTAAAGTAGGGATGCACCGATACCGATACCAGCATCGGGTATCGGTCCGATACCATCCTCACGTACTCATACTCGTACTCACAAAACTACTCCGATACTCCACACCCGATACCACGTCACGAAAACACACACAAACAAACATGTAAAGAACCAACATGACGCAGAGTTCAATGCACTTCCTGACGCTTCTGTTTTTGTTCGTGTCGTCATCATCAGCGAGAGAGTCTCTGTCCTCAGAGACTTTGGAAACTGTCCATAAGACTCCATGTAAATCCATGTGCACCTGTAGACCCGCAGCCAGACGCTGTCCAATAAGTCCCGGCGGGTGTAATAGTTGAATGTGACTAATTAATCCGGAGACGAAGAAAAAACCGCCACTGCCACCGTCTGTAACCGTCGTTTCTCCGTAATAAACTGCTACAACTTCTCTCTGTGTACTTAATCTTCAGTGAAACAGTCTGACAGCACAGTTCACCCAACTTCACTCTTTGGGGCTCACAGCGGAGTGAACAAAACTGTTGCACACGGCACCACACTGCCCCCCCATAAACAATGACAGAAAGGAACATGTGTGCAGTAACTATGGTTACCTGTAGCAGGAAACAGTAACAATGATTTGTTACATTTAGAAAGTGAGCTTCTAATGAAAATAAAATGTTTTTAAAGTTATTGTAAGAACTTTAATGATATTATTAAGTACTCGTATCAGTACTCTGTATCGGCAGGTACCCAAATGTAAGTACTTGTACTTGTACTCGGTCTGAAAAAAAGTGGTATCAGTTCATCTCTAATTTAAAGATAATAAATGTTGAAGCATTTTTTCACTAGAAGTCATGATAATGAATTGGAAACTGCGTGAGCACTGTGCTACTAATAATCACCATTTTTTTTAACTAAATGTATCTTTAATCTGATTACATCTTTTTTTTTATCTGTAACTGTAATGGAACAGAGCTACATTTTTGTATCCAGATTATGTAATGAAGTCTGATTTAAGTACTAGGAAAGTAACAAAACATCAGGATAACAATAAAATTAAAGAAGGAACTTAAATGAATGAGAAGATATCCACTCTGATGTTGAGAGTGACAGTTCTGAGGTTTGTGGAGGAAACATGGCGGTCACAGTGTTCTGAGCTGTGGTGCTGAAAGGTTTGCATGTTGATGTAAATGTGGAGAACCACGTTCACGTCTGAAGCCCGAGGCTGCTGAAGACTCTGACGATCCCGGAGGTTTTGAATAACGCAACACAGAGTGACGACTCCTGTCAGGTGGACCGGCGGGACTGAGAGACAACAAGGCACTGCTGCAGGGGACGAAAAGTCTCTCTGTCTTTTTATTTTTAAGTCAGTCCTGACGACTTTCTTTCATCCAAAAAGTGAAGACGTTTTGGTCTAAAAAGTAAAGAAATCAACAGGAGGTTGTGAAGAGGGAGGCTGAGGAGAAAACTGCAGTTTGTTGTTCTGACAGCAGTGTGATGATGAGGACGACGGACACTTTGTGACAGCCGGTTATGAATCCACAGTTAGTCACGTAGGCGTCAAACCTTTGAGTGCACAAAGGGAGGAGGAGTGTTTGTGTTAGCAAGAAGATGAAGAAGTAAAACGCTGCATTCAGAGACTTTCTGAAGTAAAAATGTTTGAATATAATCAGCAAAATGTACTAAAAGCATGAAAAGTAAAAGTTGTCATTGTGCAGAAAAATGTTCCCTGTCAGTGTTTTGATATTTTCAATTTTATGTTACTGCTGCATCTGCATTTTGGGGTAAAGCACAAAAAAAGTTAAAGAACCGATCATGACTGTTAAACAACTCAAGTTTTTTCTAGGCAACACGGTGGAGAACTTCTCCTCCTGTGTTCCTCCTGTGTTCTACGCTAACCAGCAGGGATGACGTTAGCATCACTCTGGTTCCCTTCACATAACATTTCTGAGATTCAAGATGAACAGATTCAAGTTCATCTAAAGAAGAAAAATAAATGATCTCAATAAAATATTGTAAGTTGGAAAAACTTTTTGAACTTTATTTCAAAGCTCAAAAGTTTAAGTTGGGCTCAAAACTCAGAAATGTATTACAGTGCAGAGCCGTGAAATTTTGAACTATTTCAACTATTTTTCACATTTTAAACTGAGTCTTTGGGGAAAAGAGAGAATTTATTGTTTTGTTTTTTGGTTCTTTTGATCATAAAGGCTGCAGACCTCTGACCTGGATGCTTGGAAGGGGAGGGTGAGACAACGTGTTTGCATTCTGCAAGCTCACCATGAGATGTGCCTAAATTCTACACACTGGTCCTTCAAACTCATGTTCACCACAGACTTGATTTCATGCATCTAACCAGAGAACCCACTGACTTCAGGACGAGGGAACCAGAAGTGCTAATACACAAATTCATTTTCAGATTTTAGGAGTCGAAGATTCAAGGTCCACTTACGTGATTTATGAAGCTTTCAACCTCACATTCAAGCAGAGACAATACTCAGATCACATTTTTAATCTTGAGTCAGTCCCATCGGCTGATGAGGATGATGAGATGTGGTTGACACACACACACCTGTGTTACTGTAATGTGCTTTTATCGTGATCCCTCTGTAGTAATTATAATTACTATCATCACCGTTTCCTCTGTTCTCAGTCTGATGAAGCTTCATTTTCCAGCTAACAAAGTCTCATCTGCAGCTCGTTATCACTGCGCCGCCGCCGCCGCCGCCCTACCAGGAGTCATTACACAACAGACTCCCACCAATCAGCTCACGTAACACCCCTCCCACTCCCTCCAACATCTCGCTGTGAACCCGTCAGGCCCACGCCGACCTGGAGGTCAGCGACGCAGCCCGCCATGATGCTTCTGCGCTCCCTGTCTGCTCTGATTGGTGGAGGGTCGGAGCCAGCGGGAGGCAGGGCCAGGTGACTCCCACACAGAGGTCACATGATTCCCTGTAATGTGACTGTAAGTAATAAAAATACGACTAATTAGAGCGTTTCCTCGATATGAGACGATGTTCTCCTGGTGCTGAACTCTGACTGGCTGCCTTCAGGAGAAACAAGAGTTTCAGGGAAGTTTTCACAAAACACTCAATTAATCACTTTAGCTGGAAACAGTTTGTACTTGAACTTTAGTAGAAACACTCCAACAGCAGCCAGCTTTACTTATATATATATATATAAATATAAATATAAATATATTTAACCTTTTTGATCTTTGCTCCAGCAGGTTCATGTTCAGCTGAAGAATCTGCTCTGCTCATTCAAAAAAATAAAATAAATAAAAACTGGAACAAGAATGTACAAAAAAAGACAAGTTAAAACAAAAAAAATTAATTAAAGGGCAAAAAAAGGATTAATGATTTTGTAATTATATTTGTACACTTAACCTAAAATCAGATAAAGGCCATTTCACCAAATTACTGCCAACTGCATGTTCTAACTTTCCAAAATTAAACTTCATTCTCTATCTTTTCTCTCTTCAGTACTGTATTTAAAAGCATGCATATTTTATTATTAAAAAATATGCAATGGTCAATCTCAGTCCTGTTATTATATTGCAATGTTCCTTCATTAAGGATCATTGCTTTTTCATAACAGGACTGAGTTTTTATTATTTCATCAGCAAATACATGAAATTAGTCCTCATGGCATCAGTGTTTATAGCATGAAAACAATCAGCACCTTCAAGTGGTTTATGAAAAACTTTAAAACCAGAATTACATGACATTTTATATCCAAAAGGTCAAAGGTCAACTTCACTGTGACATCATAATGTTCAGCTCTGTGTCAGTCCTCATGGTTCTGCACGAGTGCTGCTCCTTCACAGTTACAGGTCAGTGTGGTGGTTCGATGTTAAAATCTTTTAAAGTCTTCACTGTGAACAGACGTGGACATAAACTGTAACTTGACTGGTTGAGTGCAAGTACATTTTTTTGCCTTTTGTGTTCATTACACTATTAATTTTTAATTAATGAGGAAAATAAGAAATTAAAAAGAAAATTACTTTATTGAGTTATTGAGTCCCTATGCATGAAATCATGTGCTAATATACTTACTATATTGTACTAATACTATATAATAATATACTATGTATTGCTAATATTTTTATTCAGCTATCAAACCTGAATAAATTAGTATGAGTTCTCTTAATCAATGACTTTAATTGAATTGTAATTAAAGAGTTTACATGGTGCTAACGCCAAATGTTGAAGCTCTGATAAACTGCAAACTTTTGAGTTTATGAACTCCTGCCTTGATTTTTTTGAGTCCTGCTGATGTAGATTTAAATAATCTTTAAAGTGCAGTTAGGACACTTTCCTTCATAATACTGATAATTATACAGATATTTTTCATGCATAGTAAACCTCGTGATGTCCTGAGGATGAAAAATTGAGCGATTCAGTGGAACAAGATTATAAAGTTAACTCGCCCTAAAAGAAAAAAAACACAAAATTAAAACATGAATTGTTGAAAAATGTAGATAAATAAAAGGAAAAAATTAGAGACAAAAACAGAGAGATGATGAGAAATGTTTTTACATAAACACATGATTTATATATATGTATATTTAAAAAACTGAGATGTTATTTTGTATAATTAAAATAAGCAAATCATTGTTGTATTTTTAAAAATACAGATATTAAAGATCCTCAAACTTTTTTTTAGAAAACCACAAAAGAAAAGAGTGAGACAGACGGAGAGAAGAGAAACAGATGAACTAATGAAGTTTAATCAGATCTGGCAGTTTCTAACGAGATGTTTTCGTGTCCTCATTACGTCAAAGCGGTTCGCTCCGTCTGGACGAAAGTGAATCCGACCCCAGAGAGACGAACTTCCTGTTTGCTGCTTTCTGTTCTCCACCAGAGCTCCGCCCACTGCCCCGCTGACTGACGGCTGGTTGGTCGAAGTGTCAGAAAAATAACTCCTTCAGGTTACCAACACACACACACACACACACACACACACACACACACACCTCTGTCTTAAACTCTCAGAAATATACCAGTGGAACCAGTACACCAAAGGAGGGTTCCCCTTTAGAACATTTCATAGGGGGTTCTTGGTGAAACCTTTCACAGATGGTTCTACATAGAGCTGTTGGCTTCAAGGTAGAACCCTCTGAAAAGGTTCCAAGTGGAACCGCTCTACCAGGAACCAGAAAGGGTTCTGCTTCTGTATTTCTAAGAGCGTATTTAACAACATGACAATAAGTAAATAAGGAGAACAGCTCTTTTTCTATGGAGCATCACAAACTCTTATAAAGAGGAATCATAAAATGTTCTTTGGTGTGAACCTTTTTTAGTTTCCAGAAGAACCTTTTATAAAGGTTCCACTTAGAACCCTGTCAGAGAGTTCTACCGAGAACCTTTTTCACACAAGGGAAACCACAGGTGCTGGCTTTAAAGGAACAACAGAACAGGAAAAACAAACACGTGAGGTTGCTATGGTTACATCATCTCGTTTATAACAAATGGATTAAAATACATTAAATAAAATTATTTTGTGGCTATAAAATGCTGCTTTCTTTAAATACTGTGATACAAATTTAAACTCAATGTAAAGTTTCCTCCAAACGTGAGGTTATTAATTCACTTCCAACATGGACGTGAAAAGAGAACCGCACTTTGTGTTAGAGTTTGAGATCAGTTGTCTAAGAACTCTATGAAGTCCAGTTGCCTACGACAAACTCTGCTACGGATAAAAAATTTAATTATTTTAACTTTAGACATCAATGCCATCTGCTGTTACCACTGACATGTCGTAGGGATGCAACCTGGTGGTATCCCCAGGGAAGTGGTCCAGGCACGTCTGTCTGGGAGGAGGCCACGGGGGCAGACTGAGGACCAGGTGGAGGGATTATATCTCCACCCTGGCCTGGGAACGCCCCGGGATCCACCAGCCAGAGCAGGTTAATGTGGCAAAAAGGGAAGTCTGGGGTTCCCTGCTTGAACTGATACCTCTGCGACCCAACTAAGGTCGGATAAGCGTTTGAAGTTTGCTGGAATTAAATGTGACAAACTCAAAAGTTTGTGTTAGATTTTGTTTGTCATGTCATTATTTAGTACACAGAATAATACATCACCTGACGTGATCTTGTCTTCCAAAAAGTCTGCTTTTCTCTTTCCTCTCTCTGTCCACGACTGCTGTATTATAAGAGAGAAAGTCACCAACTGTAAGAGAGGTGCTGTCAATTTGAGTTAATCTGAGATTTATACATGCAAATATTACATATGAGCTTTGGACTGAGTTCAAGCATAAAGAACATTTTGTCTTTGAGAGCATCATAAACAGTCAGAGATCCTCAAACTGTGTTCAAGTGTAGCAGTTCAGTCTTTATTTGGTTGTTTGTCTTTCTGATACTGAACTCTATATTTAGGAGCAGGTGCAGTTTCAATACTGTGTTTTAATTGAGCCAAATTTGTGTTTTTTTGAAACGAGAATATGCAATACATTGAAAACCTGTAATAAGTGTTTTTCCCTCTCTCTCACACACACACACAAACAGACAGGCCTGAAGCGTGCAGCAGAGTATTTTCTGTCTTAAATAGGCAGGAGCCGGAGAAGCAGGAAAAAAAAAAAACAGTGAGAAAATACCAATTAAATATTTTTGGAGGAGGTGTTGTGACCTCTCTGGTTCCTGCTTCCTGCAGCGTTTCATCACTCCAGCAGCTCCCTGAGTCTCAAACTGTTTTAATAAGACCACAACTTCCCCCTTATCACTAATAAAGCCTCTCAGTCTGGAGCTTCCACATCTGCTGAGAGGCTCTTTTTCTTACCGAGGACATTAAAAAAACTTAACGATAAACTCAACAGCAGCGTGAAAACAGGCGCTCACGCCAACATCTGGACACGCTGCTGTTCACTCAGAGCGC
>JAJHUR010109249.1:0-23884 GCA_027495735.1 Lutjanus campechanus | reverse complement strand
GGGCCTGGACAAGAAGTCCTGCTGAGGGGCTTATTGGCTGCAGGGTGCCTGGTTAGACTGGTGGATAAAGACCCAGACAGTAGGGGCTGAGTACAAGGACAATAGAGGGACAGTAGAGGGACAGTAGAGGGACAGTAGGGGAGAAGGGAATTACCTGCCAATTAGGCTAAGTTAATGTGAAGACTGATGGATGTCAACCTGTCAGAGCCTGGGGAGGTGGGGGGATCAGCTGGATAAGCGCCATGTTATCCCTCAGATTACGCTCTTCACGGACATGATCACACACACACACACACAGACAGGCACACTCTCAGTTTGTACACCAGCCATGCTATTGCTAATCTAATTTACATTAGTAATTCCATCCATTTAAAAGGATCCATTTAATCTTGTATTCTAAATTAATTTGAAAGTTTGATCAAAAGCAAAGTTTCTTGTTTGGATTAAGTTAAGTTGATGTTGGAGAATCAATATAAAAGTTCTTATGTGAGTTTGTGGTGCAGGACAAGAATAATTAGCAGGATAGATTAAAAAACATTTTTTCACTGAGTTTGTTGGGTCTTTTAGGATCATCTTTGCTATTTCTTCCATTACACGGTTGTGTAAATGCACAGAATGTAATTTTTTTCTATTCGCAGGTGCGTGTCACAGCATATCAAAAATTAAGATCATCATTATAAACGAGGAGGCCCTGAATGAACCTCCTTGAGTCCAAGTAGATTTTGTTGTGCCTTTTGTGTTGACCTATGCACTCAACCTGAGGTACTCCGTGGAGGACGTCCAAAAAGTCTTGATGGACACAAACAGGATGTCTACAAAAGAGCTCAAAACATCCACCACGTCAAACTACGGTCACAGAGGTAAATGCTAGAGTTCACGCGGTGAAAGCTGTTAGTAACCATGACTACCAAAGCCAGCTTGCATTCACACAATGATGTCAAAACAGTAAAACTATGGACGATTTTATTCTTCCTGTATGACAGATCCATTAAGGGTAAACTTGAAATGTTTTTAATGTTATGAAACCACAAAGTATTCAATATTAAATACACAAAAAATACACTATGAAATTAACAATCATATAAATATATCTAAATATATAAATGAAACAACTCGGATCTTTTCTTCTCAGCTTATTGTAATATGTTATTTCAGATTATTAGCCATAATTTTTATTTAGACTTCAAAATATCTTTTTTTTGGGTGTTTTTATTTTATAATGGCAGTTTATCTTAATAACATAAGTTTAGTTTCATAATGTCTCCTTTCATTATGATATACAGTATATTATTCCATTTATCCCTACACATCTCTGTAACTATGAAAATAACAATGATAAAATAACGTTTCGTAATAATGACTTTGACTATTGACTATTTTTTCATTTATATATTTTACGTAAGCACTTTGGGGCTTCACGATTATAGTCGAAGTAGCAATTTTAGCAAAAGTTGACATAGTTTTTACCTGTTCATTTTTATTCTTGTACTGTCACACTATCAGTATGAATGGTAGTGAATTCTGTTTAAATTAAGCTGGGGTCTAATAAAGAACACGTTTACATCTGTACATGCAGATTGTTAAAGAGAAGGGTATGTTGCTGTAGTTAAATTATGTCATTATAGTATGGATTTTTAATGCAATCCATCCAAATGTATTTGCAAATCAACCATGGTATTTGAGATTCTTAGGAACAAGCAAACAACTGATACATAACATCAGCGTTTTGATGAAATGGTCAGGTATGGTAAACATTTTAACATTAGTCTTGAACTTTCTGTGTGATATTTTCATGTTCTCCCAGTGCTCTCGCACAGTCCAAAGACATGTCAGCCAGATGAATTGGAAAATCCTATTTTCTACTATAGGAGCCAATTTTCTGTCTTATATCTCTGTTACACTGACATTGTGTTTCCTTACCTGTCACATAAATACACGCTGGGATAGCGTCCAGTTCCCCGTGACCTTACAGGAACAAGAAGGTCAGTTTGTCATGTGGAAAAGCAGCAGTGCAGCAAAAACAAGTGAGAAACTGTTTAGGCCTGTGTGTGGGCTTAAAAGAAATTTAAATAAATCTTGGCATAACATAGTTCTGCATTTTTTTTATTTGTGGTTATAAGTAGTAAGTAAGAGTTAAGCCAAATACAAAACACTGGTGAAATGTAAGAACATTGAAAACTAAACAAGTTTAACTGTTGTTTGATGTTATTCAACAGGGGACCTGTGTCTTTTTGTACTGGCATAGAGGGGACTAAAGTCATTCTATATAGACCAACATGGACCAGCATTTCTGTTCTAGAGCGCAAAATTCAAAATAAAAGTTTATAAAGCTCTGTTCATGGAACTGTATCCTGTCATGATGACTCTGAGATGAACTGTAGTTGCTCATCACTATTTCAGTGCTCATTCAAAGCAGTAACTTACCAGTTAAACTGTATGAGCCATAGAAACATGCCAGTTTAGGGGTCTTTACATCCCAGTTTTGTTATACTGGAATGTAAGTTCTCAGTGGAACCCTAAGTGTTACAAAGAACCTCTGACTAAACCATCCATCCATCTTCAACCGCTTGTCCGGAGTCGGTTCACGGAGGAACCCAGGCTTCCCTTTCCCCAGCCACATTAACCAGCTCTGACAGGGGGAACCCAAGGCATCCCCAGGCCAGGGTGGAGATATAATCCCTCCACCTGGTCCTCAGTCTGCCGCGTGGCCTCCATCCAGCTGGACGTGTCTGGAATCAGGTGGCATCCTGACAAGATGCCCGAATCACCTCAACTACTTTTCCCTCACGGATGACTGAGTTTCTCACCGTAACCCTGAAGGAGATGCCAGCCGCCCTCCTAAGAAAACCAATTTTCACAATCCCTCTCTTTTGGTCCGACTTACCCTTTCTTAAAGGGTTCTTCAGATGCAAATGTTTCTGGCTAGAACCTCAAACCTGCAGGAAGAACCCTTTTGGAGCACTTATTTTTGAGAGTGCAGCGATGGTGCATCTGCAAAACAGTGTTGTGAGAGAACTTGGTTTGGTGGAAGTTTGCAAGAGGCGAACGCTGGCGTTAAAATGGTGAAATCTCTGCAAAAGAAAAGGAAACAGCCGCTAGCTTGTTGATGTTCGCACTGTTACTGACCAGAGTGTTTGCCTTTCTCAGCATGTAGGCCGCTCACTCAGAAATTGTTGCTGAAGCCGCCTGAAAAAAGGCGTCCTGTGGCAGACTTTTACCCACCGTGTACATCCAGTGAGTCAGACTAGCCCGCCGTTAACAGACTTGTATAATATCCGGGACACACCGACCTCTTTGGCTTTTGGGCAGCTGCGTCTGCTGCTGCTCTTTGGCCAAACCAATAATTGAGTAAAACACATGAAAGCAAGTTTATGAAACCTCATTGTGATCAGTGATTGGAGAAAAGGTACTGATTGTGCAAACCTAAACTCTTCAGGCAGGCTGTTCCAGAGTTCATACTTTTTTCCATTCTCTAATCCTCCTCTCTCATCATTCTGTTTATCTCAGAGTTACACTGTGAACCAGCATGTTGGTGAAAACCTCATTCTTCTCTCTGGGCTCAGTAATCATACAGGTCCTAACATAACGTTTACCAAAAGGCCCGATACCCAAATTAAAGTAGGTATGGTGCCCACATGTGAGAAAATTAGGAATTCAATTCACATAAACTCTTTGACACACACTTACACACAGCTGTTTCTCTGTGTGTTGGATGCCAGGGTGTTGTTATGTGTTTGGCGTGTTTATATGAGCTTTGATGGGCCTTGCAGAGGCTTGGAAGCAGTACAATTAGATGTATTAGTCGGTTCAAAATTGTCCTTTAAACGCATAATCAGTATTTTTTTTCGACCACATACTGTGGCATGATGATGGGAGAGATGTCTTGCTGACATTGGCAATAACTTGGAGGGGTTGGTGTGTGTTTTTCCACTTTGTGCCAGCCATAGACTGTCCATAAAAACAAAAAGAGGCACCTAAAGGGAACAGGAACCCCCTGGGCTAACTTCTTTCATAAGACCATTTCTTATAGATGGAGTTGGGGGGTTGGATGTCAGCTTATCTCCACCTGGTGGTGAGATGTATCAGACTGAAGGGGAGGCTGTCCACCAGGCTTAGTGAACCCAAGACATGTGTTGAGGCTTTGCTGGAAACAGCTGCAGGGGTCTTCAATCCATAAATTTAAACAGCTCTTCGTATGTATGGACAGAGGTGGGGGACTAGAGTCATGATGGCTGGTGGAAGGTGACAAGATGAAGAAATCCTTCTGAGTAGTGGCGACCTGGGAAACTCCAGACTTTGCTGGAGAGGCACCAACAGGGCAGAGAGGTTACGGCTTGTGTTGGTCTAAGAAGAGCAGAAAGAAAACGCAGGGATTTGGAAAGGTTATGGTTCGGACTTCCAGAGGTTTCGGAAAAACCATGGTGGGTAATGGAAATTGCGGGATGTCACCCAAGCTGTTCTGGAAGGGAGGCACTGTTGTGAGGAGGTGAGAGGAGCATTTTGAGGATCTCATGAAGTCAAATGACATGTTCCATGGACCTGATGCAAAGAGGAGGATAGAAGTTTGCTGGGAATCTGAGAGCCCATCTCTATGTGAGCAGGCGTTCAGACTGAAACAGCATCGGAAAATATAAGGGGCTGCATTGGTTGTGGGCGTTGCTTACAAGAACAGATGCAATACAATCCAGGACATTGTATTCATGATTTTCTATGACACATTTTATGACACAGGATTTTACAACTCCAAGAAGTCAGTGCTGGAAAAGTTTTTATATGATGTTTGGACTCAAAAACAAGAACCAGTGCAGTAGTGGAATGGCAGGAATTGACTGAGGACGTAATGTTGGACGGGAAGGAATGACAATATCTGAGCTGACAGGAAATGTTAGAGACCGGCAGGCATGGAAAAGTTTGAGAAAAAACATCATAAAGCTGTTAACATGCCAACCAGGGTTATAATCATTTTATTTTATGCCTCAAAATAATGCCATTGACATCAAAGATATGACTACTTGTATGTGTTTGATCGGTTAATGAAGTGCATTACCAGATGAAGTTTCATTGCGGTAAAATGAGATCATGTTTAATTATTCTGCCAAAACCTTTTGCATCGGGTCAATGACTAGCCAACCATCAAAACCAAAAGTTGACACTACATAGTTGCCAACTAATCATTCATCTGAGGTTTTAACAATTTTATGGCATTTAAAGTAGGAAAGACTCCAACTATTACTGCAAGAAAGCAGTCGCATTGTTACTGCAGTCACACAGTAGGCTCGTTCGAGACAAGCCAGGCCTGCGCAGAATCGATCACTGGCAATTGCTGCACAATGCGTGCCGGTTACACATGTGTCCAACATGATCCTGACGTGCTTTGACATCATGCACACGTGGGCAAGGATAACCTCACGAGATCAAGGCGGCTGCAGTTTTTAGAGCCGGGCGATGAACTTGACTGCAAACATCTGACTGTCACCTGATCGATGAGCTGATTGGCTCTTAGGTTTCACAACAGACACCACGTGCTGTGTAAAATCCTAATTGCATCGCGGCTCATTTGTAAACAGTTTCTCAGAGCCAATCAAGCTATATACTACTTTACTGGTTGTATTTGAGGCCTCGGGTGAAAACGATATACTGCATCTCCTGCGACTAGTCGACTAGTCAACAACTTTGTGATAGTAGTCGCTGACAACTAAAATGCAGTCGTCTTAAACGTCCTGATGTGGAGGCTGTATTTTTTGGTGTAGTGTTATTGTAGGTCTGAACATTGATATTAGATTTCACTGGAGTAGTCATTAAACATCTTCACCTTCCGTTTCACAAATACTGACTTAAATATCAAGAATTGTAATGCATCGAATGTCTAAATGAGGATGTTTCTTTTCTCCAGTGGCTTTTATTAACAAGTTGACAGCCAGTCATACACTTTACACCAGGATGTCAAAGCTTACAAAACAGTTGCTTATTTGAGCTGTTAAAGGGAAACTTCAGCACTTTTCATGTGGATATCCTGTCAGTGTTGATGATAAATGTAGTCAACTGAAGCAATAAATCCCTCAGAGTGCCCTATATTGACCAAGAACACAGAGTTTTCCTGTTCATAGTGCCATGCAGCAGTGCCTAGGATGCATTGTGGTGAAGTGTGACTACTGTAGCCTGTGGTTTGTTGTCCAAAACATAGCTGTGATATCATTGGATGCAAACATGGCGACCTCACAGTGTGAAGTTTGAAATACAGTCCTAAGAAAAATGGCTGCAGAATGTAATCAAAGATATTTAATGTTGTTATTACAGTCCTAACAAAAAAAATATGTCAGGAATTTCTTCCATTTCTTATCTGATTCTGACGAGTCGAGGTCTGTGGTCATTCAGTGTTAATTTCAAACATCACAATTCACAAATCATGATTTTCATAGGCTATTCCACTCCCAAACATAATCTTCCTCAAGCAATTTTTCTGCATTTCCTATTGTTTTATGCAACACACAAAAAATACTCTTCAATCTAGAGCCATTTTAGGTTGTTGCCGGTGTTTCTCTGGGATGTGGGAGGTTTGAGTTATTCTTGTCACTTTCCTAACACTGTGCCTTTAGGGAGCAATTAGGTTCCTTTTATGTTGTTGTAGCTTATTTCATCACACTCCTCCACTGGTTTTTCTTTTTTATACCGATATATACACACATACATACACACACACACAAACATGCGCGCACACACTCGCACACAAACAGATGATAATATGAACACACATGGTCCATTAACTCAGTCTCCCAGGAGCCTCCTGCAGTTGAATCGCAGCCATTCCATCAGACTCATCAGCACTGCTGTGGGAATAATATTAACAAAAAAGAATTAGCCTTTCCATTGGCCTCTTTCTCAGTCTCAGCACACACACACACAAGATCCCTGCTCAGTGTGTCACATGTAGGGCACTTGCTTGCATCTGTAATCTACATGTGTTGTGTGTGAGCGCCTGCGGCTGTGTGTACAATGTGTGTTTTTTTAGTATAATTCATCCCTATTCTTGCGCAAGTAGGCTGCGTGTGCGTGTTTTAGGGTGTAAAAGCAGCTGGAATGCAGCGAAAATAGAGCACAAGTTTTGTAAGGTGTGTTTGGACGCGTGCCCGCCCGTGTTTGTGCGCACATGTGTCGGAGTGTTGTGTATCCGCAGACTCGCTACTCCCACGTCCCTGAGAATGAGGCCAATCAGATTGGACAGACAGTTTATTTCCAAACACGAGCGTCTGGCCTGCTGCCTCACACACATTCCAATACTTCCAGACAGACTTTCAGAAGCGGGAATTAAAAGGCATTGGAGTTGTTAAAACATGACATTCCCAAAAAAGGGCTGCTGGGCCCAGAGACTACCAAGAAACATCCCACATGACTCAACCCCGCAGGAATGACAGCACCGCCAGGGTCGCCGATGAAGGTCCTCTCATAGATATAGTCTCTCCATGACCACTCTCTCCCTCCTCTCTTTATTTCTGTCCTTCTGCCTCTCCGTCATCACGCTCCCTCATATATTAGATCATCCTAACTGAAATATCTCTGTTTTTGTTTGATGCTAAGAGTTTAAAGGCCTTGCTCAAGGGCAGCTCAATGTTGCTCTTTCAGAGTATTCTATAGAGGCCTAATCTTTCTGCCAAAAAAAGGACAGACAACATATGTTTGAATTAAAGCTACTACAAGAAGTTTTTAACTGGTTATGGAACAGTCTCAATTTATTACTGATGCCTCCATGAATGCAAGCAGCCATTTGTCACGTCTAACAACCAAAACAAGCACTGTAAGAGCAGCCAGTCAGTATGTGTGTCAGTGGCAAATACTTACCGAGTAAATGACATGTGTGCCGATTGTGTCTGTAGATTAAAGTGTATCAGAAAAGAGTCTTAGTGATGGTGTAACTAAAGTTGCTGCCATAAAACACCTGCTTTTAGAATGGAGCAAAATAAAAGAGCAAAATAAAGTATTTTAACCATGTAAAAAGTGACAGATGACTGAAATTCATTACCTGAAAATTCAGTAAGGTAGTTATATATGGCAGGTCCGTCCACTCTGATGGAGGCAGAAAGATTTTTTTCTGTGTGACAACACTGATCATCCATCAGCAAAGACATGGCATAATTGGTTTGGGCTCCTAACAGCTAAACAGTGATACAGTGGTCTTATTATATGCATTTAAACTGTCAAAGATCTCAGAGTTTGTATTGACTGCCAGTCAAATTAGAGAGCTTGTTTTCACTCAAAAAGGGGTGGGAGCTCTCATCCCACATAACTTACGGTAACAAGACCATCCACAAGAACCTGTTCCACATAGGTATTCATAATGACTGCCACCAGATTGGAGTCTCTGTGAAATTGGAGTTGGGAGGAGATTTTTATTTATATCATTTTATTTTTGAAGTTGCAGTTTGTAATGATGATTGTGAAACAATGCCCCTTTTGACCACAGGGCCCTTCAAAATTAACAAAATATGAAAAGTTCCTTGGAGTAGCTTTAAGTTAAACTATGTATAACATATTGAATATCATATTAATACACTGATATCTGCCTCTGACAAGTGGATCTGATACAAGATGGTTTATTATCTGTTATGAGAGGACCTAACTCTGAACAGACTGTAGAGAGACCGTTTTTATAACTCACAAAGAACTTAATGCTCCCTAAAGTTCCATATGCATAAAATTATTTTACCAGGCATGAAAATAGTCCATTTTATATCAGCATATGAGTCGGGCTGTCGCTATAACTGCATTTTTGAAATACGGTGCTACTGATAAGCCAACTGCAGGGGATGACAAGTAGCCATCAATTTTTCCCCATTTTGTTTTACACTTCAGCGTGTATTAAATGAATGAATCAATGCTTCAAAAAAATTCAACAACCAACATGAGGGCCAGTATCACTTTAAGCTTAAGGATTGATCGATACCAGCTGTCCATGAGCCAACTTCAGGCTTGGAATCTGTTTTATCCATGTTTTATGTTGTTTTACTGTTTATTATTTAACTTAAAGGAGGAATCTGTAATATATTCTTGCTGGGCAGTGAGGTAAGATGTACAGATAACGTTACACTCAGCTGTACTGCACCAAATTAGTTCATTTATCATAAATGAAGTAATTTGCAAAAACAAACAAAAGAATGGCGCAAATACTGCATACCACGCTGTAGAGCCAACCTAAATAACTGAAAGGAAAATTCAGTCACCGCGAGAGACTTACATATGAGAAATATTGGTGTTCGCGTCGGCCTTGTGCGCATACACACACACAGCCACACACACACACATTCAGTTGGAGGAATGTTGTGTGTATTGTGAGTGGGAGTTGAGGTCAAACATCACTATCAGGGACTGTGTTAATGTATTCAGCTCCTATAGGGGCTGGCTCAGGCCGCTGTCTGTTCAACAGTGCCTCAATTCATCCTGCCAGCAAAGGGGACCATCAGCACCAAAAAATGGGGGCTTTGACGCAACTGAAGTGACCGTGTCAAAGTTTTAAAGGGGTTGATCAACTTCCAGTCACGTCCGGTTTGTCCGAGCGTTTGCACAGGCATCACTTTGAGGTAGGGTTCATTAAAAGTGTCACGATAAGAAGAAATAATAACAGAAGCAGGAAACTAGCTTTATCTAGAGTAGCGTATTGCACCTATATCACAGGTGATAAATAGTCCTGGCACATGAATCAAATGAGCATTTACGAAAGGAAATTTTAAAAAATATAGGCTACCATATTACCTCAAAGAAAAACAGTTTCACTGTTTGTTTTGTTTGTTAGTTTTTGGTATAAAACATTAGAAACTATTGAGAAGGATCATATTGTGTAAAGCATCCTGGGTATTAAATAGTACTAATAGACCAATATGTCTGTTTATTATTAAGCAGCGACCTCTAGTGGTCAAAGTAAGTAAGATAGGAGAGATATAACCCCTAATTTACACCAGGCTGCGCCGTGGCACTCGGGGTGATACGCAGCCATTCTAGTCGATGCTACTGTTTACAGCCGATGTGCTGCGGCACGTGTTAGCTGCGTCCCAGAAGCGTAAAGTAATTTACCCAACTTTAACAACAATCATGTAAGCTAGCTAACCAACAAAATCACTATGTGGCACTTATCCATAATGATGAACCAGTTAGCTACGCATAATAACATATAATTAAAACATATTGGCCAATTAGCTCAGTTAACATCCCAAGTGTGCGCACACTCTTATGACCCACAATAACTAACTTGAGCTGAACTGTGAGCAAGAGATTCTGACATGCCCTCCACCCCAGGAACCTTCAGCAATAGTGCTAACGGTGAGGCTAACACAGCTAACATTAACCATGCTTCAAGTGCTGCTGATTTAGCAGCTACGGGTAACGCGCAAAACAAGAGAAGATCCAAAAATATTTAATATAATGTATGAAGCGAGTCTCTGCTTTGTCATTCTATCAGTTATAGGTGTCAATAAACATGCCTGTGAGACCTGCTTCAAAGTCCAAAACCTCTGTATAAGAGCCAGAAGCAATCCAAGAGGTCCTCAGAAGCTGCACGCTGTATTGGCTGTGGGCTACATGGGGGGGGTATGAATCCCAGAAGCACCCAGACCACTGCAAAACATGAGATAATAAGAAAACGCTGGCAGAGAGCCCAGTCTCTGCAGGTAGAGACACCACCATACACCTCTAGTGGGGATTTAAAAGGGGTCTTATGTTTAAATGAGTCTATGCATTTTTTTGGAAAATGCTGCATTACAATGCTTTTAATATTTAGTTGCAGCTGCAAGTGCCCAACTAATCTGACTAATTTTGCCTCACATAGAGGACGATACAACGCATCGTCCTCTATGTGAGGCAAAATGAATAAGGACTAATGGCTTTTATCTGGATTGACCCCCTCAGTGGACTAAATGAGAAAGAGAAGAACTGCCCAATATATATATTTTTTTTTTACATGAATCGTACATCTTGCATGAAGGTCATCTAATGCACATATCATTTTTGCCAAAATTATAAAATGTTAAGACTCGAAACGTACTCCAAATTAGATGTGACATGCTGCATGTTTTACCATGTGAGAGAGAAGTTGGGAGACAAGTCAGACATTGAAATGAAAATGTAGACAGACTCAAGAGTCAGTTTTTTATGATTGGTTTCTTGTTGTGCCAGAGATATTTTAATTGATTTTCTTTTTTCTGAAACCTTTGCAATAGTTTCAAAGCAACTGGGCAAAATGAAAGAAGAAAAATAAAAATGCAGGAAAAAACAGAGAGAAAGAAAAAAAGCTCTTCTATTAACTGTGCTCGACCACATGCATTAGCAGCAATAAAAACTGATCACATCAGGACAAGCTATTCATGAGACACAAAAGTGTACTTCTTACATGAATCAAGCTGCCTTGAACCGAACGTGGCTACTGTTCAATACACAGCCTGGTCCCACAAGAGTTCAACCCTCTTCTCTTTCATACTGTCAGCAATCAGCACATGAAGTATTCTTTTCATGGCACTGAGAGCGAGAGAAATTAAAGCACCTGACTTTTCCATAAAGCCAATGAATGAAAAAATGTGATGCATGGTTATACGACAGCATGTAACTTTTAGCAGCGTATTACCAGGAGAATAACACAAGGCGAATCTCTCTGTAAAACAACCCTTTCTGAAAGCTCTGCCACACTTTATTCTCGCCTATTATCAGTAAATCCCATTTATATTTCAGCAGCAGAACAATTAGACTAATCTAAAAGTCTGATTAAACTATGAATCCATTGAATAATTAAAACATTTTCATATACCTCCATTACAAAAAATAGTGGGTTTCAAGGGGGTTCCCAGGAACAGGATTTACTTTAACCCTCCTCATCCTCCTCACAGTTTTCAGGGCCCCCAAAGGCCTTGTACAGTATGTAAGAGGTAAACATTAAAATATTCATGTATCAATTAAATCTGTAGAAATTAATCTAATAAATATAACCTGACAAAGCTATTATGGGGTCTTAAACACGAGAAGTTATTATGAGGATAAATCCTGCAGGGCTTTGCTGATTGCATGAGCAGTTCTGACTAAAATCTGTAGTACTGGACGGGAGAACTAGTACCAGGAACTCTTTAAATTAAGTGCTTTGTGATGAATTTTTGGTGCGAGCAGATTGTGAACTAAATTAGAGACAACATAAACAACCGAACTACTGAACAAATGTGTTGCTTTAGTCTGATTGTGCCATTTTCTACAGTAGACATGTGTTGAGCCTCACTCATTGTGTTCAATGTGTCATGTTTTGATAACAATAATTATCTCTAAGCTAATTATCTCTATTCTCTAAGCACTCTTTTAATTAACCTTGCCTGAATTTATCTGGAGCATGACTGGAAAAGCCTCTGAAATTGTAATGATGCCAACATAAAGTGAAATCAAAATGTCAAACCAGATGTTTAAGGCCTATAGTAAAGTATAATATGTAGTAGCATGGTATAGTATTTTCTAACCACTTAAATTGCACTTTAATTTAAGGATTTAGAATTTGATTCAAAGATAAAATACAGTATTATGGTAGGAAAAAAAGATGCTAATATAAATCCAGTCTTGTTTATATATAATAAACTTTGATTTACTTGTTACTTGTTAAGTTCCAGTCCTGTCTTTCTTTTTAAGGGGCCTGTTCACACAGGTTACCGAGGTCCTCAGATTATGTTTTTTCAGCATTTTTCATCACTTTGAGCATCACAAGCAATATTACTGTCATCACCACTGTATTGGGATGGAAGCACAAGTTCAAGACTCATAAAACCGTAACTACCTGCATTGCTAGACGGTTTTATTTTTATGATTTATTATTTATTCATTGTTTGTTGTATATAGCTCTTTGTGCATGAGTTTTGTTTTTGTAAAGAGACCTACAGCTAACATCTCATTCAAATTATCCATAAAGCAAATTAACCGTATAAAACATTTAAAAAAGGGTACATACAAAAAGAAAAAAACAATACAATAATCATCAAACATTTGCTTCAAACTAAGGTCCCGCCTCTCACTGGACAGATAACCAAACATACTTGATAACAGACCCTAGAAATGCCCCTGATCTTAAACTCCCCTTCCAAGCATGTAGAGAACCTACGGTGGCCATGAAAAATGCAAAAAGCCGAATGTAGAGCCAGTGTTTGCTTTGCCTGCTCAGTCCAACATGGCGGCCTCTGAGGAAGAGTACCCTTGCCCTCTGTATATATAAACAGCTCATTCTATGGTCACAGAAACAAAAAAATCTCAATTTCAGGTGATTATACACAAATTAGAACAAACGTATTAATATATTACATTTCTGCCATATTCTGCCAATAAACCCCAGTAGATTTTACACACTGGACCTTTAATTCTGCCAAAGTGCTTCTGAGCACAACAGTCCTGCTTCCAGCCACTTGAATGACCCTTGACATCTGAGAAAATGTGAACATAGATAACTGTATCAGAAATGAAACCAGACCCTTTATTCCTAATTCTCACCATTTTTCATCAAAGACCAATATTCCCCCGTTGTCCTTTTTGCATTGATCTAACCCTAAGGTATCTATTAGGCTTCACATTTTTACGGGCCTACCCCTCCAATGTTTCAAAAATATTTTATATTTTAATATGAAAAAGCCCGTAAAAGTGCCTTGCCTGCCCTGGGACACAGTGTCTTGTCCGGGCTCTGAGGCAGTGTAATTGCTCCGGGGGCCCCCCTCCGAACCCCAGATCCGTCTTTACAGCTTGCATTAGCATACATAATACTGCTCTGTGGACTCAAAGAGTCATGCCAATTGAAATGCAATCATTTTCACAGCAGAGCACCGCCATCGCCACTTTAATTGAGTGTGAGAGCGCTCGCATGTCTATGTGCATGGCTTTGTACCATGAGACAGGGGATAATTGCTTTTGCAGTACAACATAGCAATATGTTGTTAATTCAATGATAGGACTTGATTGCTTTTGTCTAGTTGTGTCCCCTGGGCTGGCTCATGTGTTTGTGATGTTTGTCAGAAAACAGAGGGTGCAGACGATAAGTGCTGGCCACATCCCTTCAGACTGTCTGCACTGTATCTGTACCAGTCTACACACACACACATACACAAAATAATTTTAGCTGCATGCTCAAAACAGGGTCTATAAACTCTGCAACAATTAAGATTTATCCTTGATATGAATGCCCCACTGTTCAGTGACAACCAGCCTCAATTATCTCATCATTATCTGTGGATTGCTTTTGTCAAATTACAAAGTGGGAAAACAGACATGGCTGCAGTTTAGATTCAAATAATGCCCTGTCTGCTCTTTACAACTCTACAGTCCCTGAGCGCTGTTTTAGTTACAGTGTGGAGTTGTAGAGCAACAGCATTGAGATCACATGCAGTAGAACGCAGAGCTACAGATATTGTGAGAGTGCTGCATTTTTGAAGCATTTTTGTAGCACAGCCCGGAGGTTAGCAACGTTCTGGTTCCCTCCACAAGAAGCCAACAGGTTTTTTCCACTGGATTTTTGGATCGGTGCATAAAATACACAGACAAAAGCAGGTGAAAGCTAACACTAAGCAACACACCAACTACACTTCAGTCACTAATTAACTACTGTTCAGCAGGATGACGTTTAATGTCCCCAATAACCTTTGTATTGTCATTTAGCCTGGACAAATGACTTTTTAAGACAGCTTCAAAACTTGCATTGTAGAACAAAACATGAAAATTTCTTAGGCTTGTGTTAGTCACAGACCTTATTTCAGGCATCTAACCCCATTGACTTCCTCTAAAGGCTCATTTATGCCCTTTTTACAGACAAGAATACGTCAATTTCAAACGATGTAACTGTCACTGTCCACATTCTTCCATGTGTCCTTTACATTGGCACGGAGGTTGCTGCTCTGACTCAAAAGTTACCCCAAAGGAGATGAGAAGACTCTTCCCGAAGTCCTGCCTCCAAACAGCACCTGTCCAATCATAGCTTAGTGACTGTAACCAGGCCTCCATAGGCCTGTCAAGCTTTGTATTCCTCTACATGCTGAAGCAGTACGCAGGAGGCTCTGAGAAGAGCGATACTCGCTGTTTCACTGGATGGTGGTGTCTTTTTTGTAGTATCTCAAAAACATGAAACACAAGAGCACACGTGTTGGGAATGAATTAAACGTTGTCTTTTTCTGCTCTAACATAAGCTGTGAATGTTAGCATCTAGGTGATTAACTCCAGCTTACTAGCTGCAGTAAATTCACCTC
This sequence comes from Lutjanus campechanus, assembly GCA_027495735.1. Classification (NCBI taxonomy): domain Eukaryota; kingdom Metazoa; phylum Chordata; class Actinopteri; order Lutjaniformes; family Lutjanidae; genus Lutjanus; species Lutjanus campechanus. The sequence continues at coordinate 8,654 of JAJHUR010109249.1, read as the reverse complement.
CAGCCTTGTTAGATACTACTGCATCTGTATTTATGTGGGGGTTTGAAGAGGAGGATGTGAGCTGATGTGGAATCAAATGGGCCGATGGCGATGCATCTCACTCTGTCTCAGGTCTAAGCCAGGTTAGCTTAGCTCTTATCCTGGCTCTCTTGGGCAATCTGGGTCAGGCATACGTGCACATACACACACCAAACTCACCGCTGATGGTCCAACATTGTCTCTTTTTGGAGACAAATAGACACCAAAGCTTTGAATGAGGAGCTTACTATATACTGTATGTCCAATTAACATAAGAGAACAGTCATTTCCATACAAAGTGGACAAAGCAAACAGGCCTCTAATGAAGATCAGTGTTCATGTTTTTGCCGGCTAATTTCTCTCAACGTCAGCAAAAAGCCTGCAGGGACAAAATGATTGAATCATGAGAATGTGTAACTAGCTATTAATGGCATTAGCTGCTAATTAGCCAAACAGTGAAAGAGGGCATTAATCTTAAAGCCTAGTTGTGGACTATTCCAGTGAAGTCTAGAGCAAACTTGGCACCTCTTGCCAAACATAATGGCTAAATGCTACGCTGCAGGCTAGAGAGGGACTCAAGGTGCAGAAAGGTTAATCTGTGAATATCCTGAACAAAGACTCACTGTAATATTTTTATTTTCTCCCTGCAGCTCCTCTAAATGCCTCTGTGTCACTGACAGTGAGTCTGTGGTACTGTATTTTAAAATAGAAGATCATGTAATCAGAATATTCCAATTTCATTATTGAGGAATTGCTGTTTTCTTAATTATTCAATATTCTTAAAGTGGTTTACTCGAAAGATGCTGTATATAAATGTATTTACTATTACTTTGTTGTATTTGATGGTATATTTAAAAAATAATTATGCATAATACATAATCAGCTAAGAACCCCTCACAAGACAGAAAACATAATGGGGACCCCCTCATGTATGTTGGAATAATTTGACATATTTACTCATCTACTCAGTTATGTGAAAGAGCAACACAAGAGAAATGTATCAGAAAGATATTGGACACCATGTATTTAAAATACAGTATTTGCACCATGTCAACACAGAATACCCATAATATACGTACACACACATCAAGAGTGTGTTTCATCCTTAGTGCATACACCAAACAGGCAGATAGAATGTGGAAAAATACTAAATAATTATAAAATATAAATAATAGAAAATGCAAAATAAAAAACATAAAAAGAAAAGTAATAAGCCTAGGCTGGGACTTGATAGGCTCATAAAGTTTGTTGAGGAAAGGAAATAATGTAAAAATAAGTAATGATCACTTAAAGAATAATCATAAAATAAATGCAGCTTATAATGAAGCATTTTGCAAAGGAAAAGAATAAATTAATAAATAATAATTTGAATTAATTAATCTGAAAACTTTTCATGGACCCCCTGTCACAGTGCTACAGACCACTGGGGGAGATGGGACCCTATTTGAGAACCACTGGCCTACCTCTGATTCTACAGTTTTGTTGTGTTATATATATGACAAAAATATAAATAATAAATCAGGGCAGGTTTACTTGTAGTGACAGCTGAAGACTGGTGTTGCAGTCGGCTACACAAAGAGCCTGATCCTGTTGTCTCTGGTGAGACACTGACACTCTCTGTCTTACTGGTGTAACTACAATGTGACCTGATGGGAAAGACGCTCCATTCATCAGCCTCAGGAAGAAAAAAAAAAAAAGAGCAGTTTGCCTCCGGACATCGAAAAAACTGAAATTAGATGAAATTTGTTCATTTATAAAACTCATACTGTAGCTCCTTGAGGTTAATCAATCCACTTTCTTCAACAATCATAATAAGTACGCTCATTACCCTTTTTATTGTGCCTGGAATTTTTTAGGGAAATTGGAAGTCTGGCTTTTAAGCAAGGAATAATTTGCCTTCCTCGCTCAGACTGATTACTTCTTTTCATGACTTCTTTGCTTCTTTACTTCAGATGTTCTTGCTCTTGGTTTTTATTGTATTTTTCTTCATTTTTAGTTCTCAGCATGTTGACATAATGCTATTTTGTCTGGCAATGTTAATTTATCTTTATTTCTAATCAATTTTGCTCAGGTGACTCTTAACAGATGTAGTGTGGGTGGTTTGGGATTGTGGAAGACCCCTTGTGTGTATATTTTTGTTGATGTTATGTTGGTTGCTTTGTGTTTGTGTTAATATATTGACTATTTTTTAAGTAAGTGTTAATTTCCTTGCTTTTGTGTCTGAGGATCACCTTGAGAATGAGACGGCGCATCTCAAGGGTTTTTCCTCAAATTAAATTTGAAAGAAAATAAATGTAAGTACAACCAGGGAAACACAGCAGATTAGACTACATCTGCTGGAGATGCAGCAACAGACTTTAAATATCACAGCAAAACTAAAGTAGACTAAATTTTGAGAGGAGACGGGTGTTACAGGCAAATCATCAGTAGGAATTAATTAAAATTAACTTATCTCAAAGGGCTTTTTTAAGCATGACCACAAAATAAACTATTGCCAAAACACTGTATGAATATGCACATGAGCTAATATTCAGAACATTGTTGAGAGAGGGGGAAATACAAACATAACAAAAAGTAGATTACAATTCAAGTAATTAAAGGAAGTGTTTTAATACCTACAATAATAGTGACAGTTTTTTTTAGCCTTCCACCAAGTACTGCTGAATTTTGTTCCAATCAGTGATGGAGGAAGTATTCAGATAATTACTTAAGTAAAAGCACTAATACCACACTGTAAAAATATTCTGTATTCATGTCAAAGCCCCACATTGAAAAGATTGCTGAAGTATAGTCAGGAAAATGTACTTAATGTGTTAAAAGTAGAAGGAGTCAATGTCGAAAAATGGCCCCTGTGACTGTTATAGTAGCCCATTATATATTATATTATTAGATTATTATTACTCGTGCAATAATGTAAAAGCAGGACTGTTCTGTTGTAGCTGGTTGAGGTTGAAATTTTTAATTTTGAACTATTTTGCAGGACTATTTGTATTATGGATTAATCTGACAACATTCTCCATTTAATAATTGATTGGATTGCAAAAACATCCGAAAATAGGCTAGTGAGAACATAATTAAACACATTAGGGTCCGTGTATATTTTGGCAATTGGATTTTCCGTTTTGAAATGGGTATTAAAAAATGAAAAACAAGTGATTATTTGACAAAAATTAAAATTGAAATACAAGGCGTTTTTTCTTGTCATGGTGAAAAGGGGATATGTTACATTTTAAAAATGCCTTGATTTTCATTTTCTATTTGTAATAACAAAAAACAAAGTCAGTACGAGACAGAAAAGAAAAAAGGTCTGTTTTTTCATTTTCTGAGACCGGATGTGGTCATCACCAAGAGCGCCAAACATGTGTGCTGATGTTGTTTCCATAGACATATAAACGAATTCAGCTGAAGAACAGGGATTTTCGCAAACAAAGGCATTTGTTCTTGTGACTATTAATCAGTTTTAACCCTCAAACAGCACTTTGAAAACAGCTGTTTGAGGGTTAAGACTTGACTTTACATTTGTGCAGTGCGGTCCCCTCACAGCAAAAAGGTCCTGGATCAGAGTCCCACTTGGATCAGGGTCTTTCTGCATGGAGTTGACATGTTCTCCACATGCTGACGTGGATTTTCTCTAGGACCTTTGGTTTCCCCACCCTCAAAAAAAGCAAAAAAAAAAAGCATATACTCACGTACACACACCCAGCCGTCCGTGGAGAGGGAATCTCTTTTTTAATTGTCTTTCCCGAGGTTTCTTCCCATGTGTCTTCAGAACTCTTCATGGGGAGTTTTTCCTCGTCTTCTTAGAGAGCCTGGGGCTGGACACCTCTTTCTGAGCTGGACCTGCAAGACACATTTAAACACCATCAGCCACACAAATAGCATCACTTCTGGACATCAAAAATAAAATAAAATAAATAAAAATAATGTCACGTTTGTTGGTCATTTATTGAGAATTTAAAGTTGCATTGTTGTCACGTTTAATATTAAATGCTTTATTTGATGAATAAATCAGAGGACGAGCAGTGATCAGTCAGTTGTGCAGATCTCAGATCTCAAAGAAGCTCGTCAGCACATGGTCAGTTACAGTTCTGAACAGTCCTGTACACACAGATAAATGTTAAAGGATCTGCCAGAACACCACAGAAAGGTTGGTAAATTTCAGAAAACAGTGATTTGTTTGTGATGTTTCGTAAATTTACATCCCGGTTTTCAAAATTTGAATGTATTTACTTCAAAATGATGGGACCTTACACTGCTTTAGTAGTGACATGAAAATGTGGGAGTTTTTTTTGTTGTTGTTTTTTTTACATGCAGCCCAATGATTTTAAGGAAAATAGAAAATAGATGTATGTGTTGTTGAAATATAATGGTTACAGTTTGGGAAAGCTACCTCCCAAACGAAAGTAGACCATAAATCAGCACTTGGTAATTCCCAAGTAACTGAGTGGTGACCCGACTGTTCACCCCAAAATGAAAAATATTTTTTCTCATGCCTTTAGTGCCATTTATCCCTCTAAATAGTTTTGGTGTGAGTTGCAGAGTTTTGAAGGTATCAGCTGTAGAGTTAATATAAAGGAACTAAATGATACTTGGCTTGTGTTGCTCACAGCACCAAAAAAGAGCATTTGACATATTGTTTGTTCTCCCTCTTGTGTCATGCTAACTCACAGTGATTTTGGTCACCTCAGTTCATTAACAATGAGCACATGCACATAAGAATAAAAAATCACTTTAATTCATCAAGAAAAAATAGCTTGAAGTCAAAAACTAAAGTGGGTTTGAAGTGCCACTGGTTTCAGTCTTCAGGGTGGAGAGGTGAGGAGGAGGAGGAGGAGGAGGAGGAGGAGAGATGAAGGAGAAACTGTTATTCCTCCTCAGTTGTCCAGCTGAGAACAAACAGTATTTGCAAACATGTTTTTGGTTTGTTTTTGGGGCGTCCTACCTGCCAGGCAGGAAGAGTTCAGTGAGTTTAAAGTTTCAACAACACAACTTGGTATTTTCTCTGTGGAGTGAGAGAAGAAAATATAAAACAGCTCCAGGTCACTCTGTGTGGTTTCAGAGGTTCAATAAAAACATATCATCAGCTTTATGTGTCCACTAATTGCAATAAATTAGACAGAATTAGTTATTTGTCTTGTAATATATTGCAGAATACATAATAAGTAAATGGCGGTGTCATTTACATGAAGGAATATCATTTTTATTCTAATTTGGCAAAACACACTGAAAACAATTTGTATTATTACAAAGACAAATAAATTGTAAGTTTAAGGGTGATCCAAGACTGACCGGATGTGAAAGTAAGCTGAATTTTACCACAGTATCTGTGTTTGAATATCCAATTTGTATGCATTCATAAAAACTATGATGTGTATTTTCAAACATAATTTCAGACAAAATTAAATTTTTAGGAAATAAAAAGGTCAAACAACATTTGGAGGTCCTCTGTTGAAGACCGCTGCCTTAAATGATGTGCATCAGTGGCTGTGTTGACATGCACAATAGTTTCCACTAATATTCAGAATATGAATCATGTAAACAGCATATTCTGATTAAGACATGTGGGAAGTGCTCGTATTATTCTGGTTTTAGGAGCATTCTTTGGACATGTAAACATCGAATCCAGAATATGTGTCTGGGGGTTAAGGGGTTTTTACAGCAGTTTTGAGCTGTAAACAAACTAAACAGCCACCAGTTTGCAGGAGTGGAGTAGAGATTTGTGCATCAGAGTGAGAATCACACCTGCTTTCAAAGTGAGAATCACACCTGCTTTCAACATTTTTTGGATGTCTGATATCAACATGTTTTTGGATGTGCACAAATATCGCAACTCTCCCCCGCTAGAGGGCGCTACACACAGAGTAGAAAAAAGCTTCAACATCACATGATCATTCATCCGCCAAGTTTGGATTGTGTTGTGTTTCCACGTTTTGTTTCCAGCCAGTCAACAAACAAGTCAATTGACGCAGTTAATTAGAGTGAAATCGGAAGTTTGGCGATTGGAATTTCAAAATAATGTACCACAAACGGGAAAACAATTAGTCATATTCATGGAAATTGCCTTTATTTTGAAACTTTTCGCCGGAAGTTAGTTTTATTTTGTGAGATTTGACCCAAGTGGAAGCTAAAGAAACTACAGATTCTCAATATTATACAGTAGCTAACTTAGCTACAGTAAGAGCTATGAACCTGCAGTTTAAAGACGCCGACGTGGTTGATACAGTCGAGAAGCTAAAGCAGAAATATTTGGAGAAGAGGAAACAGGTTTGAGTTTAACGTCAACTTAGCTTGTCTGATAACCACAGCCTGATAAGTTAACGTTACTACAACGCTGTTCTGTTGAATCAACACATAAATTAGCGAGCCAACTAGCTTGTATGTTCATTCTTCTGACAGTAGTTCAACCGTGTGATTGATAACGTTATCAAATGCCAACCTGGCTTAGTTTCATTAGTGAAATGACCGCTCGCACTTTTATAGCATTTCTAACGTCTGTTTACCCTGTAGCGTTAGCTTGTTAGCTGTGAAAAACTTCACATTAAACCTCAATTAAACAAAGCGCTCGCTTCTCCTGTCTTCATGTAAAGTGTCTTTGTTAGTTTGCTTGTTGTCATACCGTTAGTAAATTCACGCCTAAGTGAATAATTGTTTTACTATGTTGTCATAATTTAAGTTCTATCCTTTATTGATCGAGTAGACAAACAAGCAGACATAGCAGTTCAAATGACAATAAATTGATTGATAATTACCTTAAATAACAACTAAACCCAACTTCCAGTCGGCGTGAGGGTAGGTAGCTAATGACTGAATTTTCATTTTTGGGTGAATTATCCCTTTAAAGCATGGGGTTGAATTAAGGGGTTCATCTTTATGAATATGAAACTTCCCTAATTAAATCAAGAGGTTAACGATGGTGCATAAGTTGTTGTCCTCACATTCAAAACAAGTTATAATGTCTTCCCCCTCAATGATTATCACATGTAATGTTGTGCATATTACAGTATATAGTTCTGAAGGTTTTTCCAGAATCTAACACAGTAAGAGCCACCATAAAATAAACAAGTTATAGTGTCTTGCTCAGTTTTGCAGAAAGTACAATTATCAATGATGTTGTGTTTTGTAGTTGCCACAATCAGAGGATGTGACCTCAGGACCCAGTGATGGTGAGTACACTGACACAGGACCATCACATGTTCAGATAATATATAGTGAAGAGAAGAAGTTTAATAAAAGGTATAAAGTGTATTTTTCAATCACTGTATTAATATGAGAAACCAGCTGTCTTCACATAGAGATTACTTTTACAGAGGAGTACTGACAGAGAGCTACAAGTGTTTTTGCAGAACAACATCAAGTCTGACTAGCTGTTATATCTAAACCATAATCAAAGTCTATATTTGTGAAACCGGCGCCAGGATATCCTCCCTGAGATATGGTGTTAATTAGAATCAGACAGACTTGAGGTCACTGTGACATTTGGCTTCCAAAATCTAATCAGTTCACCTTTGAGTCTTAGTTGACATTTATGGCAACTTTGAAGAAATCTCATCAAGGTGTTCTTGAGACGGGCAGAAATTGGTACAGACAAAAAAAACCCAAAAGATAATGCCTCTGGTGACTATTATCGACATGGAGGTGTAAAAAATTTAGGTTCCCCGTGCTCTTAATGGCATTGGCAAGAGTCCACCATGCCTAGACAAAAGCAACTAATGATGACCAAGCTTCCAACCCAGAGCATCAATATTTGAGGACCACTGAGTGACGCTCATCTTCATTCCCTCATGTACTACTGTCAGGATATAGTGACAATTTCAGCAAATATGACAAAAAGTTATTTTTAAAGAAGTTAGTGATGTAGCTTTAACTGATACATCTCATTCGTGATCCTTGACATGGAAAAATTAACAACTCCTGTCTGCCATTACTTTTATTTTAGAGGCTGCACAAAGGCTCATTTTGACCAGCAGATCCAAACAGCCCAGCAAAGAGATGAAATGCTACAACACAGCTTTACATGAGCTGTTTAAAGCAATTATCAACCATCCTGACCAGTAAGTCTAATCACATTACTATTACAAATACCATATTTGATTTTTGTGATGAGCATTATGCCTTGATCAAAGCATGTTGCTGTCTTTTCTAAGGTTTGGCAGTGATCGTAGTCTGCATGTAAACGGCAGTGATGAGGACCTGAGTGGCGACTCAACAGCTGCCCCTCTTCAGGACTCTCAGGTGCTGTTTACAGAAACAGGTGCGTGTGTCAGAGCAAGTAACCAGTCACTCGTGTTTGTGCTTTCTGAGGTACTGACGAAGTAGCAGATGCTGAAATAATTTTAGGGTGCCTACTTCCTGAGGAAAATCCTTTGAAGCACAGTCATGTTGATATGATTGCGGTTTTAAAACGAATGGCTGGACAAGATCATGAATAATAAAACGGGCCTCAGTGATTAGGCTAGTCCTTGAATTTAACCAGACTTCTTGTAATTTATTTACTTAATTCCCTGTTATAGCTGAAATTTCAGACTTTTCCTAACAGTGGTTAATGAGCTACCCTTGGGCTTACCTCTATTATGCTTCCATTTGTCCAGATGTGACCTTGCCTTCCTGTCTGGATGGTAGCCCGGGGTCTCTGGAAA
>JAJHUR010109248.1:1541-11651 GCA_027495735.1 Lutjanus campechanus | reverse complement strand
CCATTTCACACTCTGAAATGAATAAGTTTTGCAATCTCCTCCATGTGGTTTTCTGCAATGCAAGACTCTATATCTGAATATTTTCAGATGATGTGAATTCGATTGGTTTCAGCCAAATCACAAAAATGTTAAAGGCATCATTATCATCATCATCATCATCATCATCATCATCATCATCATATAATCACTGTCGTTGTTATCCATAACCATCCATTGTACTCGCAGCATCTGGAGCAATTGACAGCAATTGTGCAGATGGAGGCTCACATTCAATATTCCAGTCGTAACGTGCTGATACGGGCTTGATTTCATTTCATCATTTCATGCCTCTCCAGGCCTCATTAAACTCCATACTGTGTCAGTATGTGCGAGCGCGAAGACGCCGTTCTCGCCCTGTTAATTACAGAGCTAACCACTCTCACGCACACACACACACACACACACACACACACACACACACACACTCGCACTGTCATGCGTGTCCCCTCACTTTTCTCTCTACCAGTTTCCATCCCTGCAGTGATTATGCACACAAAGCCACACAGTTTGCATGAAAACTGATTGTGCTCCGTCTCAAAACGCAGAACACGCTTTCACGCAGGCCATTGATCTGACTCGATGCTCAGCTTCCAAACGCTCTCCGCCGCATTCTATTTATCGACCAAACAAGGGCCTTCATTGCTTTTTATTTTGCTGGTCGGCACCATTCAAACCACTCTTTGGTTCAAAGGAACTGACGGCTGATTAAAGGGCCTGGAGATGAGGATGGAGATGAGACGGGTGATTTGGGTCAATCGGGATTCATCAGTGGCTGTTGTGGGATGAAAATTTGACAGAAGGCAGCATTGTAAAGTTGTGTACTGGCCTTATGTGTGCGTGCTGGTATACAAAAGGTACAAGCTGCACTGAGGACAATTTAATTTAAGATACCATGCAGTTTTAAGTACGCCCACACACACTCACAACACAGACACTGGGCCCACTGTCATTTTAAGGACACACTGTCTCTCACAAAGATGAAACCTGTGACCACTGTTGCTATGAAACAGTCTCTCACAAAGGCTATATTTTCAATGCCTTTGCTGACCTTTTTAACTTTGGGCAACTTAAATTAAGCCAAATACCCTTGTTTAAAGGGATAGTTGTGGGGTTGTATGAAGCATATATCTGTAGTTAGTGAATTTCCTGCAGTAGATGGCAGTTGATATGCTCCCAGTTTTGAGAAGCAGAGAGGATTACCAGCATGGATGCTGAGCAGTGTACTGCTGCGGACAGGGTCAGCAGGGAAACAGATTTTAGCCACATTAAAAAAGAAGGCCCATCTGAAAAAATTAATATCAGTTTAAGTGCAAACTTAATTTAGAATATATTCACTGCTTTACCTTACTGTCAGACAACCTTTTCCAAAGGGAAACCGTCGTTATATAAGACAAATGTCATTCTCTCTCTCCCTTTCAACCAAACTCTTTAGGTGAAATTAGTAATTTTACATTTCAGAAGAAAGCTACAGGTCTGTTGCTGCCTTAGTTTGTGTTATTGTGTGACATTGGTGTTTTGAAGGGTTACTTTGGATTCACCAAAGTCACACAATAATACAAACAAAGTAACCAACCGAAGCAGCGGTAGATCAGCAACTCATGTGTAGGTAAAATACTGACTATTGATCAGTACCTCACACAACCCCCTCTTCAATTAATCAAAACTATCCTTTTAATAATTCAAAATCCTATTCAGATGCAAATGCGTAGCTTGTGTACTTAAACCTACCGTCACTGCTGCTGCTTCTTTCTGTTCTTGGCTGACATTGTGCTCCACTTCAGACTCAAGATTTTATATGACAAGGACACACTGGCAATAAACAGGTCGTTTTTCTGCCAAATTAAGATGTCCGGGGCCTGTGCACGCACGTTTACACACATCCCATATTGACCAAACCAGTTGATTTACATTCCACAGATTGGAAAGCAATAGACAGAGGTTTTTACCCTTTAGTCGGTTCGTCTCTGAAGTCTGAAGTGATTTAGTGAGATGACGATAAAGTAGTAACCTCCATGTCTCATGATGCCATTTTCATCCTCTCTGCTTCTTTGTGATACAGTTACATGTACTAAATCATGATGCATATCGCTGTTGTGTTATTGAGTGTTTGTGCGTCTCAACATTAACCTGACAAAATGTCCACATTTTGCTACATGCTCACTGCACTACTGCTGCCAAGAATGATTGGTCTGTTGCGCTAATAGACTTTCCTGGACATTAGTTAGAGTCAGTTAGTTTTGAGTCACTTTTCCTCCGCAGGAAGTTTCCCCTGGGACTAAGAACCCTTGGAGGAGCGCAGAGTGTTTCCACTGCAGGGACCAGGGTGGACATTAATTCAGGAGAGATTATTTTACCCCCCAATAAGTCCCTGCTCGGGGGGTATTACTTTCCAAAAGTACAGGAACTTGCAGTGCGAAACATTTCTGATTGGTCAAGTACTTGTAGCGTTTAATTTCAGCCACCATTTTTAAAAAATAAGCAGCCATAAACTAGTTTGTTTCTTGTTCAGTGTGCTTCGACACATTAACATTACAGGTGATGCACCAGAACAAACAGAGCTGACCATGTCGTGTTATTTTTATGAGCTGTTTTGTAGGCGTGCTGTTCAGTTGTGGGTCAGACAGCAATGACAAAAATGACAATGATAACAACAACAACAAAAAGGAGCCTCACCTGCAGTAGGATGAAAGAATGGAACGATAACAAAGCAAACAAGACTGGGATCAGACCAGTTCCCACACCACGGACCAGTTTAACATGCTGGTAACCAAGACACAGTACTCAAAACATTTTCAAAACTAACTTTCCTTGACAAAACTGTAAATGTGCCACTTTCAACTTTCATCCCAACATTTTGAAGAGGTGCAGCCGACCAAATGTGGCTGCACTGACACTCCAAACCCTAAAACAAAAACGTCTTGTGACTTTCATAAGATATCACATACTTCTGTACCTGATAACACAAGAGTAACATTAAATATCAGGCCATAACTAATTCATCACGAACTAATTAATCAATTATCAAGATAGTTGGTGGTTAAATTGATAATCTGTCAATAATCGATTAATCATTGCAGCTCTGCTGTCCTTTCAGGTTTTGTGTGGTCAAACGCACAGTTGGTAATTCTGTGTTCATCTTTTTCTTATGAAAATATGTGTTTCCTGCTGTGGATCACCACAAGGTTTTTTGTTTTTTTGTTTTTTTTGTGAATGAGGTGAAATAGTCGAGTGGGATTTCGTCACAAATGCTGCAACTTCCCTTCATGTGCTGTGTATGAACCAATGCTGCCGTTATGAAATTGCTGCTGACATTTTTTCTGCTTATTTATTTCAGCAAACCTGTCAGTGTGTCCAAACTCTGGCTATTATGTATTCTGTCACACTACATGTGTGTTTGTGCTGTTTTGAAGAGTGTGTGTGAAAAGAGAGGCCTTGTCACTCTGCTGCTCTTGTATCGCTGATTCACTTCAGCAGAGCTCTGCTTCTGTTTTTTTTTTTTTGGTTTTCTTTTGTTTTTCTTTTTCACGCTTTTCAATGTCGTCTCTCTTCCCGTTTGTCTCTGCTGCTCAGGGGCCTGTTTGGGTAAGACCTCTTGCGTAACTCCCCATCCTCTTAACCATTTGATTCAGTATCCATCTGCAGAGCTGCACACAGCAGGCAGCCACACACACACACACACACACACACACACACACACACACACACACTGACCTTCAGCTACATTGTCAGAGGACTGCATTTATAGATTTCATGCTAATTCCTTTAACACGAGTCCCACTTTTCTGCAGAGTCAAGGTGTTTCACATTCATTCTCTCTTTCTTTCTGGAGTCAGTTGTACATGTTCTGTTATTCTGTTATTCTGCAGGGATGTTACAGGGAGTGGCAAGCAGGCTTTAGTTTATTACAATCTTATAGGCTACAAGCGGTTTTTGTTTCTTGATACTGAATAGTTAGCCCACCATCATTAAAATATTGCTTAATTTTACCATTATAAACATCTGCTCCTTCTCAAAGATTATTAATGATTTCTTACAACTCATAAACAGACACAAACTCATACCGCGAGCAATCTGCATTAATTTGAATTCTAATTAGCATGAAACTGGCAAAAAAAATAACAAGTTACGGGCGAGCATAGATTATGATTGAGTCTTTCTACATGTGAACTTGGGACAAATCCAGTTGTCCAGCAAATAAAGAAAAGATTGATGACTACAGAGGATGATCTCTCGGTAGTGAGGTCAAAAATCACACCTGCAATTACCGATTATCACTATAGGTGCTGCCAAATAGAACAAAACGGAGATCTTCGAGATTGTTGCTTTAGGTGAATCAGATTAACACCTTTATGAATAAAAAATAGCTTAAAAAGCTTGTGCTAGACATCTTGTCTGCCATGCCTTCTTTTTAGGATTATTTTTTGGGCTTTTTGTCTTTATTTGGTAGGGACCGCTGAAGAGCAGAGGGGGGGGGGGGGGGGGGGGGGGGACAGGCAGCAAAGGGACGCACGCAGGACTCGACCCGGCCGCCGCTGCAGAGGACTAATGGGGCGCAGGCTCTACCAATTGAGATACAAGGGCGCCCCTGCCATGCCCTATTTAATGGACTCATATTATATTCAGTCTTTAAAACTGTATAGTCTAATACAGATATATTCAAAATACAGGACTGCTCTATGTGACGCTCAGACGTTTCTGTAAGCCTGACTGTTTCATGTGCTTGTCCTCATCAGGTATAATTATGTCCGTCTTGTGACTTGTATTAGTGCTACCAGTGTCAGTCTCGTCTTATTTGAGCCCCATGCTATCCTTATCTGTTTCAGTTAACCATTATCCTCTTTCTAAATCTCCTTTGCCTCTTTTACCACCCTCCAAGTTATTTAATTAACCTATTTTTTCTATTTCTTTCCTTTTTTCTATTTCTTTCCTTTTCTCCTCTTTTCATCCTCTGCCCGTGCCTGTTTTTACTGTCTTATCTCTTTTTTTCATCTTTTACTCTCCCACCTCTTTCTTCCATCTTGTCGGTGCAGTACCTATCGACTGGTGACTCGAAGATTACAGAGGCTTTGCTACAGCAGCACTCAACTGTGTTAGTGGAAGCCCTGCATTACTGCACCGTGTTTCAGTACATACTGTACAGACGCACACAGCCAGAGGGAAGCTACAGTTAGTATGTAGGCAGGGGGATGAGATGAACTCTGTCTCAGACACTCGATTACAGACACAGTCACTCATATTTTAACGTGTGCAATGTGTATTTAACTTCAGTAAATCATCACAGCTTTTAAGTACCACTATAAGATGATATTACTTCATCTTCTTTTATTCTGCTCTCATTATGTTTGTAGTTATTTTCTAAAATGCTATGATTTAGCCTACTTTAGAGTCACAAAGTTAACTCAAGATACTGCTACAGTAAAAGCCTTAGACTGAAAGGGTATTTGCAGGTGTTAAAAAGCATAGAGTTCAGTTTCCTCACAGCAGAAAGGCCTTGGAAGGTATTAGTTATAAAACTTTTCTGTATTTGACTGAAGCCCATTTGTGTTTTAGTCTGCACCATCAAGGCATTCAGTGTCAGTTTTAGCAAAAACTTAAATGAATTAATCATCTTTAATTGGTTAATCCATCTTCTATTTTCAGTCTATTTTATGCCACTTGTGCAGGTCCAGGTCACATTAATGTGATTAATTATATGATTAGAAATTATTGTTGCACGCTGCAGGGAAATAATTAAAAAATGTGATATAATGATAAATAATTCCAAGCCACATTTGTCCCCACTGGTTTTCCATCATATTTGCATTCTTTAGCACAAAATTTAATCTATAGATTAGTGTACATGGACAAAATTTTCAGTCAGCATGATTTTTCAAACTAAAATGGACAAACATAGTAGAAAAAGCAGCAAAGTCCATGCTAGGAAGAGGTCAGGGTGGATGGGTGGGTCAAACACAGAGGTTTGAGGGGTTTTCGTGTGAGACTAATAGTCAGTGTTGACAGTTTTAAGGAAGCAGTTATTTATTTTAACCAATGACTGTTTCCTGAACCTAACCAGCTAGTTTCAGTGCCTAAACCTAACCAGCGTACTTCATTTCGAAACTAACAATGTTAGATAATATGTTAGATTAAAAGTTGTGCGAGTTCCACGAAAAACAATTGAAGTCCATGTACACGCATCTATGAATTAAATTTGTGTGTCAATTTCACAAACTGCCATTAGACTGTGTTATAAATTGCAATTGGTAAAAATCTCTTAAAAAGTATTGATGAATCCTGCAGAGGAACTGGTTGAATTGAAAACCCCCACAACTGATTAGGAAAGTATTATCCAGTCTTCAGGAGCCTGCATTTATCATTTGAGGCAGAGCTTTTCAAAATCACAATACCAAACCAAGTCTGTCTGTGGGTTTGTCTCAGAAGAGTTGCCATTTCCATCATATGTATGCAGATCCAGACAATCCAACGAGGCCATTAATGTAAAGGTTGATGTTTGCATATCCCTGAACGGCAGCTGGGGAGCCAGGTAAAGAAGGCGCCCGCCTCTCAAGTCCGGTTCAGCTGCATAATGTGACCAACAGCTGGACACACACAGGAAAACAGAGGGCTAAACACCAACAGATGTTTTCTAAAGCTAAGAGCAGGAACACGAAATAAAAACACCAGCAAAGTCAAGGGAAAACCTCTGAATGAGCTAAAATCCTCATTACTTTCTTTCTTTTCATATGTGCTCTGCTGTTTGCAACGCTTGTTTGTGTCTCTGTTGGCTTGTGCGTACCTGTCTCATTGTCTCGTCTCGTGTGTGTGTGTGTGTTTGGTGAACTTGTGTGTGTCTCTAACCGCGAATGCTCCTTATCAGTTCCTGCCATTCATAAAACCGCCTCATGGATGAGTTTCAGCTGTGTCACTGCTGCATATTAAAAGTATAGTGTTATTGATATTTTGTGCTGTCATTCTGCAGGAGTAGACATTTTGATTAAATCTCCTGATATTTTTTTCCACTGTGTTATGAGTTGCGATTTTTATACGCTCTCAAGATGAAGGGAAAAGAACTCATTTTAATACTTGGGCTTAAAACTCATAAAACAAAAGGAAAAACATTCAGGCGTTTTGTGGAAAATGTCTACTGCTGCTAAATAAAAGCCTAAGTTTAAGTTTCTGGTGGGGAAAATCTAATTTTCCTGTTTCTCTCTCATACTCTCTTTCATATCACACCCCTTTTCCTTTAACACCATCCCTCCTTTCCCCCACTCCCCAACCTTCACCCCTTCTTTCTCCTTGTCCCTCGTCTCCCTCCCGTCCCTGCTCTCTCCTCTAGTGATGGAGGCATGGGTCAGTCTCAGGACGACAGCATTGTGGGAACCAAGCAGTGTCGTCACAGCGTGGCCATCATGCCCATCCCCGGCAACCTGTCGTCCAGCAGCCCCGACCTGCTGCAACCAGCCACCAGCGTCCTCGACTTCTCCAACCCGGCAGGTAAGAAAACTGCAACTCAATGAAATCAAGAGGTTTCTATGTGGACACAACTGTATTACATCTGTAATACATCTGTGTTCCTCTTCTGCTGTTTTCATGTGTTTGTTGAGGTTTCAAACATTATTGACAAGAATGTCACCAAACCTCATGAAATATTTTATTGTTATACTCAATAATACAGCAGTTGGCTCATGGGCGGCAGTAAATTTAATGTTCAACTTAAAGAACAATCTCTGTTTATTACAACTGTGGTCTCACTGTCGTAAACATCACAAATAGACAGAAAAATGTTTTGGCAGATATTTGGCAGGGATTTTCTTTTGTTGGTTTGTCTATTGTCATGCAATGAATTTTGTCTAAACAGAGCTTGACATATTTTTGTAGGTCACCCGGAAGTTAGCATCACTCTGGTTCCCTCTGCTAAAAGCCAATGGGATTTTTCTATTGGACATTCGATTAGTGCAGAAAATGAGCTCTGTGGCAAACAAAAGTTTATGATAGAGACACGTTGTGTTAAGCAAGGTAATAAATAACAAATGGAATCGCCTGAAGCAAAAAGCTAACGTTACAATCTACACCACGGTTGCATGACTTCAAACCACTAAGTGACTAGTGTTCTGCGTGAAGACATGTCCCCAACAACCTTTGCATCCACTTGTTAGCAACTGAAAGCTTCAAAGTTGGGGTATTTGTTTACTGACGTATTTTATGTTGATTTTATTTAGTGTGTAGTATTGATATAAGTAGTGTTAGGCACATAAGGCGGTGTTGTTCATGTGTCCGTTTGCAGGGTTTGTATAATGTTGGAGGACCGTGACTCCAGCACGTCACTAAGACATGTTTCAGAGCTGCCCGAAAAACAGTCGAGTGGTCTGTCTCCAGAATTCAATTCTACATAGTTCTCAGCGTTTTCACATTTTTTATGTTCTAACATGTATAATGTGTTTAGAAGAAAAACTCCCTTTTTCCTTTATTAAGACTTTAAAAGCCACAGTTCAATTTCTAGCTTGGGATTTCTCTCCTTTTCTCCCTGTTTGAAAGTTTCCTGTCTGTTTTTCTACTACCACTGTCAAATAAAGGCAGAAATGTGGAGAAAGAAAAACTAAACATAAACAATCACCAAATCTTGGTAATAACAAATGTGAATAATCGTTACTAATTACTAATTGTCCCTTTAGCATCCACTTTTGTCCATTTTTTATTTCTTTCTATCTTTCTTGCTAAAAGTATTTGATGGTTAACTGTATGAACATAGCAACACTTGAGAAAAACAGGCTGACATTTCTCTCTCGAAGTGAAACTCAATAACATTCAAACATGAGACAAAGTTTGAACCAGAGCACATTCATGCAAATAACTTGTTACAAAGTGCTTCAGATAAGACAAAAACCCCCAATTCCTAAAAGCGTCCAAAAGATCACATTTTTTTAACAAGTTCAAGTGCTTTGGGTGTACGTGAAACGAACTTTGATTACACTCACTGTTTTTCATGACCTTCATGACGTTATTTCAGGTGTCAGACAATTCAGTGCTTCTTACCTGAAGCTGTTTGTCACACTTGACTTGAAACCTCGGCCTCGTTTGAGCAGTGAAAAGCCACTTGTGGAGTAAAGGACTCCAGCGCTCAGAGCTGCTGTGCAGACAACCTGTCACCCTTGAACATAATCGTATAAAGCAGCCATATGAGAAGTGTAGTGTTGTGTGCATTTGGTTTTCTCGAACACAAACTCTCCGTCTGTCCTCTTTTATCTTTGTCTCTCCTTGAAACACGGGCAAACTCCTCAAAAACACTTGTGCTCACTTGTGCTGACAAAGGAACACATATCTATTCACTCAGAGGAGGCTTCTAGCATAGGTACACACACATATTCACACCCCCCCACACACACACACACACACAGCCAGGGGTCTTTCCTTTTGAAGTGCCACCGAGCTGTTGCAGAATTGTGTCCGTCTGACAAGAAATTAACCTCCTGGACTATAAGACTTATTTATTCCTTCTCTGTCTGACGGGTTTCTGCGAGCGTAATTATTTAAACTAACATGAAGGACTCCCCGTGTGTGATTTGTGTGTGCGTTATTGAGATTGAAATATGGCGAGAGGAAAGAAGAAAGAGAAAGTGGAAGTGGAAAGGTGAAAGAGAGTGAGAGAGTGAATATGGTCCTGATTTATTCCGCCAGCCATTTGTCACTGTTGTACACACACACACACACACACACATACACACACACCTGCACGCATTTCTCTAGTTTGTAGGCCTATACATCACATGTGGTTGTGTTGTACTAGAGTACAAACACACACACACCAACTGGGTCTCATTAATCATTCGCCATTAGATCAAGTTTCCTTGAGTCCTCTGGCCTCCCATTAGATTTAATAGTAGAGGGGGAGAACAGCCGCTCAAACTAAACCCTGTTCCAGATGCTCTGCAGGGCTGGTAATACCTCCCAACTCCAACCTGTAATTACATTAGCACAGCTGATGCATCACTATCAACTTTCCACTGTCCATACTAATGTTGTCACCATACCTGAATATTACATTTCAACACAATACTACTTAAATAAAAACAGTACTCGAAAGAAATAAAAAAA